>JBCAUA010744599.1:0-29890 GCA_038406235.1 Peronia verruculata | reverse complement strand
CCCGAACCGCTTCAGATCTCGCGAGAATGATTAACACCTCATTTGATTACAGGAACGGGATTTCCCGAGATTTAGGCGGAATAGCTAAAAATAGGGCGCGAACTTCGGAGCACTGCATATAGATTCACAATATAAAGTGTCTTTCACTTCCTTCCCTAGCCTAGCGGATCTGATCTCAATTTATAGCCCTGACATATGATTGTAAAAAGGGGACACTAACGTTTGTTCAGACATAGTCACATCATGAAAAATATCGACGTCGTTATTCATGTTTGACTGGGAAGCCGCGGCGTAACTGATCAAAGAAGTGTAGCTCCACCACAAACATGCACGTTGGTTTGTTGACAGTCGAAACGGAAGTCACATTTTTCAATTTCACAGGAACATGTTTAGCCTAGGTATCTCTATCATACGAACTCTTAGACCTATTGATAGATCTGCGTGAGTTAACAAACTTGATCTATCCCAGTACAGGAACAGTTATAAAAGTATGCAGTGAGTTATTTCTTTGCTACATAAGGATAATTTCTTAAAATTATTCGAGAGTTCCAGAAAATTATCTCTCAGGAAACCTCGTTACTAGAGCTAATGTGTCTACGTTTTGATGGGATTACGTGTCGATAGTTTGACTAGGCCTATACACTATACAGGGTTTGCTACTCCGGATAACTAAAAAACCTAGCAGTTGGTTCATGACAGAGATAAAAAGTAAATTACATCAAAAGTTACCCCTATTATAATTGGTGTTAAAGTATCTGAAATAATAATTCAGGAGAATAGCGATCCAGATTCTATGAAATATTGTTGAGAAAAGTATTATGGTTGAGATAGATCTAGATCTAACTGAATTTATGGAGAAAATAATTGATCAGTTTTGTTAATCCTTAAGTTCTCATTTGGCTCATGTCAGTAAATTACAAGTTTTGTACTTTTAAATTCTGATCATATATTCAGTTAATTTAACATTGAAATGCATTAAGAAATGGACATAGAAGGGTTTTGTGCAAAACAAAATAAAAATAATAATAATAATGATAGTTATAAGTTACGTTAAAAATTTACTTACTGTAAAAAAAATTATGATTTCTCTGATGGCTTTAGTTCGACAAGTGCCATATTTCATCTTGTGTTTCATTTTGATTTTCATACTTTAGAAAAAGTACCTTTAGAGCTACTTAAGATAAACCAGCATGTGCTTGTGAGTTTTCTGCAACTTGCTAGGATAACGGTTAACATTGAGGTTGCACATTTAATCCCGCACATTTTTATGCTTAGCAACAGACAAGGGGTGTGAAGGGCAATTTCAATCCTGGCAGGAGTGTGTAGACTGCAGACTTCTGTTTGTCTGCTTCAAAGCCATTATCTAGGGAATTTGAAAAAAAAATGATTCTGTGTATATAATGTAATGAAGATGAGTGCTCCTGTCTTCTTTGGAGAAGTGGTCATCTTCAGGTTATGAACAGGCTATGACCATTTTGCTGAAACACAATTACTTGCCTAGCCAGTATCCAGGTGGACAATATAGTGAAGAATTTACATTGGCATGAATATATATATATATATATATATATATATATACAGAAAAAATGGCATAGTTCAATTTTCAGTGTTTGAATAAAATCTGCAGTACACGCTGACTTTATGAGTGGGACAACAGCTTTAGTTCATGGAGAAAGCATTTCAGTTTGAAGGCAATGGCAGAAGAAGAATATGGGCATATAGATGATTAATTTTGCTATTTAATGACAGGTTTCTTAGTGGCAAAATTAAGTCCATGTGTTGTGTTTAATTTTTTAATTTTTTTTTAATAGCATTATAACTTAACCCTCAGCCTCATCAAGTTTTTAGAAAACTTTTTATTGTTACAGATGGTGAATGCTGACTGAATAAATCTCTACAGCACGTCAGTTACTGAGAAAGGAAGAAATATGTTTTCAGAGGTGGACCAAGAGATACTTTTGTCAGATGTACATCTGAGTCTTCCATTAGATACAAAGGCAGTGCTATGCAAGGGGCATTATAAGTATTATCATTATGGCTGTGATGGCACAGATGATAGAGTGAGTATTTTTTACTTCAGCTATGAATGCTTGCCTCATCTTTGAATGATTAAAAAAATCTGCATGATCATAAAAGATTGCCATAGTTAGGGCTACAAATACCATAATTTCAAAATGACAACTACAAATCACTGTAGGTCATCCAAGTTATGCATTATGTCTTTCAGCCATGCACATGCACTTTTTTCATAATGAAAGTAATTACATGTATAAGTTTGTCAGTACTGCAGCTAATGTTGATTATGATGACTTCTTTTTTACGTTTTCACGAAAATGAGATTATTTGAAATTTACAAAATATGACAGCTAATGATATTATATATGTATATAATGAGGTAAAGTATTTGACATCATCAAGATGTTAGAATTATTGTGATATATTATCAAACTTTTCTCCTCAATTGGCTTTTTAATTTTTTTTTGTTAATGCAGTAGTTTTCATTGAATTCCCCCCTCCCCCCCCAACTCCTCCTTTGCTATTTTGTTTGCATTTTAGGGCTGGGGCTGTGGTTACAGGACACTTCAGACACTGTGCTCCTGGGTTAGACATCACCATCAGTCTGTCACTGCCATCTCAGGCTCCAAACTCAAGAATGTGCCCAGTCTCACAGGTATTCAGACGGCCTTGATTGAGATGAAAGACAAACCAGAGAGCTTTCTTCATTCCAAACAATGGATAGGTAGCTTTGAAGTCTGCCTGATCTTGGATCATTTTTATGATGTATGTTCTTTGTCATGGTTGACATGTTTTGTTCTTGGTTTCATCATTGTAAAAAAACATCTTTTTTTTTCCTCAACAGGAATTAATTTGTATAGTTGTCTCAATAATTAATTGAACTGTCTCTAAGAAGGACTTTTGTTTTGCTGGAAAAAAAAATTAGCAATCAATATTTCTTAATCTGTTTAATAAAACTTGGAGCATTTGTGTGGCGGCCTGAGAAAAAGGGGCTCATGGTGAAAATTTTCAATTTTGAGTTAGTGCTATTTTCAGCTACAGCAGCCATTTCTGAACACAAAACAGTTTAAATTATTGAAATATCTCAATGCTGGATGAAGTTATGCTCATTTGAAGAAAGTCACTCTGCAAAAGAAACTGAGAAAAACGCATTTAAAGTCTAGACTTTTATTAAACATCAGTTCACGCCACAACTGTTTGCAAAAAAAGTCAGAACATCATCAGTGACTTAACTGTCGAAACTTGTTATGCTAGAATAAAGGAAATTGTCTTTATTATGCTAAAAAACATAATGTGAAGTCCGTACAACGTGGTATTGTTTACGAAGTTTTGTACCTCTTTTCACTTGCATGTCATGCTTTGTATTCATACGCACTCAGCTCCATGAGAAGGAGCGGAAAAAGACGAAAACAATGGCATGTGACAAGCTAGGGTTCTATTACCGTAATATATGCAGAAAAGCCTCTGCAAAGTATCGTGCATGAATGGTTGATGGCGGACAATTTTTGATAGATTTGCAACTTGATAGGATCAGAAAATAAAAGTTTTAAAATATTTAGAGGGTTCAGATCGTTATATCCCTTTAGCGCAATGTGTAGAAATGGTTAAAGATTCTTTGGTGCCAAGAACTCAATTTTTCCCCTTTAGAAAACTTTTTTTGTTCAGTTCAGACTTAGAGATTGCAAGTCACTTTCTCAAAATTGTCAAGTCCATTAGACTGTTTAAAACTTTTTCCCCCATGTTCCCACAGTAGTGAACTAATCTTATGAATGTGAATACGAATATAACTACTTAATTTATTTGTACAATAGGAAGTATGTGTGTATCATGACCAATTTGATCTACGTCATGTTTACAGAGGAGCTTCTTCAACAGTTTTTATTGTTTCACATTTGTTTGTTTTTCTTAAGCCTTTCAATCCTAAGAAAGTAGGATTATCTTGGCTTCTTTTTTTTTTTTTTTAGGGGTTGCCAATTATTTCTGAGAAATGTTGTGGGTAGAAATTTGGAATTCGGAAATTTTGCTCCCACAGCGGCACTCAGACCTACTCTTCCATCGATTTTGAACTGCCAAGGGTTCTTTAACATGTGTAATGTACACACAGGACCTCCGAAATATATTCACCCTTATCTGAGAAGGCTAGATGTCAGGCTTCCCACCCCATTGGAAGCCAGGGGACTGTTGAGTCACTGAAAAAATGTGGGTTTTCGATCGTCATGTCCTGTCATCCCCTGATGCAGAACCTGCGAGTTGATCCCAGCTGTTTTCTCCATGAGCAGACGTCATACCCATTGAGCCACTGTCTCCCCTTGTTTTTATTGTTCCTTTTGTTTGATTTGCCAATGGGTGACTTGCACCTGGAAAATGTCCACATCTCTGACTTCCTGTTAGTTGTGCCAACATGTAGTTAGTAGGGCATTTTTTTACATTATGCATCAATGATTTCCACATCGCTAATTTTATTTCACCACAGCAGGTACATGCGTGCGCAATTAATAATTACAAGAGACACTTTGACTCGGGATAATCGTTATTTCTCTGTAACTTTATTTCACTTTGTATATTTTTACCTGTGTTCTGAGAGTGATTTTTTGAATGCTTGAACTAGGGACTTTTTATGCTTCAAATTCGAATTCAGTATGCTCAAATTAGAGGATCATGCCATCATATTTTTTAAACTTATGCATATTGACTGATCTGTCTATATATCTTAATTTTCTCCTCAAATTTACACCAACCATCCAAATTTCTTTTAAAGAAAATTTAGAAAAAGGGATGAATATTATTGAAACACATGATTTGGGGAATATACATGTGTATTCAAAATATTTGAAGTCACTTGGTATGGAAATAAAAAAAGCTTTAGGGAAAAAAAGTGAAAAAATTATATATTTTGAGCAAATCACAATTTAATTTTTATAACCCTGCTTTTGAGTTTCTTAGTAGTTTTGGAACATAAAGCTGATGTTTCCGGCCCCACCTGTTATTTTTCTGATGTCGGAAGATGGCAGCATATTTAAATGTAGTTAAGACCGCTTGATTTTGATTTTTTTTATCTGAAATCTCATTTTTTAGGATCTTTTTTTGAATTACAATAAACAACAATTTCTCACAGGCTTTGAAATAGATCTTTGATTTGGGGGGGGGGGGGGGTGTTCTTAAAGACCTGCTTCGAAATCTGTGAACAATAATTGTTGCCTGTTTCTCATGTCTCACTTCTGTGTAGGTCATAACCAGAGGCAAGTGTGAAAATAACAAAGAGATTCTAGCCACATTTCTTACTTTATTTTTTAATCTTTTTTTCCAAAGATTGTATCAAGAAAACATACACTGTGGACATGTACAACGTCTCTATCTCTGTGTTAACATCACTGTTGTCCTATAATCTGAAGATGTATAACAGACATTTTTCAACCATCTATTTGATCTGTTTATTTCAGGTTCCATGTAAGATTCTTCACATTAACAAGGGCTCTGACATAGACCAGTTTCTTCCAGAACTCCAGAAACACTTTGAAACTATAGGGAGTCCAGTTATGATGGGTACGATTGAAACTGACTTTTGAGTGGTGAATGTATTGGATATAACAATTATCTTAAGAACAAGTGGAAATTTGAGAAGGGGACACAGGGTGGTTTTACCATAGCTTCATACCACAATCCACATTTATTTTAAGTTTTTGTCAGACATATATTCAGAGACCAGATATAAAACTTGAAATGATTTCTCAGCTTCCCTGTATGTTGCAGTTACAGAACTGATACATGACTAGTATAGTGCCTGAAATATTCATCTATGTATATTGATCTTCATACATCTCTATGTGAATCACACAATCAGTCAACATTCTTACAGCCTCTGTTTTATGCTTATAATCAGGTGGTGAATCAGATAATGCATCCAAAGGCATTATGGGTGTTAGACTGGAGAGAGATCCAGCCTTACTCCTGGTGGTAAGTAGCTTGTCTCTCAGCTTACTAGAGTGAAAAATCAAATTATCTCAGCTTGTGCCTTGCTTTGGAGTACAGACAATTTCCAAGGTACTATCTGGCAGTTCCATTTAGAAGAAGTTTATGGCCATAAAATTTCACAAAGTTTGGAATCATGTAAGGATTGCCACACTGTGGGGTGTGAACAATTATCAAGATACTACACTTAGCAATTCCCCTTAGCAGCATACAAGTTCTCGAAATTCTACATCACAAAAATCTCACAAATTGTTTTGTCCTGTTATATTTAAAGACTCTTACGGCTGTGAGGTAGAAATGAGCAAGTCAACTATTTCTGCTATACTGCAGGGCACAGAGAATAACCAAGATATCATCTAAACAATTTTGCTTAGCATTGTAGACAAAAAATGTTAGGTCATAAAAATCCCACAATTTTTTTTTCTGTTTTTTTCCAGTTCCCCCTTAGAAGCTCTAGACACTTCAAGCAGTTGATATTTCTGCCTACTTTGTTGTATCTGTGCCTCAGAATTGTTTTTGTCAGTTGATTCTCCATTTATTTCACACCCACAAACAGACTGAAAAGGAAATACAAAAGCTTTTTAACACTCCATCAGCTTCCATGGTCAAACAACAGAATGACTGAATGGAATAGCATTTGTTGTGCATACTTTGAGCTTCATGGGGAGAGAAACATGCATTGTTTTTACTGGAAGGGGAAATGAGTGTACTTCTTATTTATGAGAAAAAAAAAAATGTAGCCATGACTCTTTTTCGTGCCGAAAATTCATATTCAAAGATAGCACCTGTGGTACATGTCAACGCAATCCAACTTTTCAAATAAATAAAACCTTCTTTGACTTCCAGCTTATGTCACAAGGTTTGTACAATTATTCTTATCATTTTTTTTTTAATGTTTGTGTCTGTCAAACATTTTCACAAGATTTCTAGTTAGAGAAGATTTCACTGCTATGGCAAATTTCACAGATTAGAGATATGGTCGGTGTCCAATCTCTGTCGCTGTCCCCAGCTGACCTTCACCTGCACTCAGTCCTGCCCAGTGTGGGTGCTAACTGACACCAATTTTCCACTTTCCCCACAGGCAGTCAAAAGTGTTGATTGTTATTTAGTGTTACTAATTGTTGCGTGGTGAAGCAGATTATGTGTCTGATATGGGCTCTTTATATGCTATCTCATCTGCCAATCATCAGCTTGAGGTGTCATCCAAAAGATTCTGTGTTTACATGTGACACTGGTCACCGATCGGAACATTGGATCAAATCAAAGGAGAAGAAGGGGTGGTCGATGATGGGCTGACTGTGGATGCACCATGTATATTTTCCCTATTTATGAGAGAGCAATTTGTGGATTCATCTCATACCATTGGTAGGAGTGAAGTAGCTAGGCCCACACTTGTAGGTGATTTCAAATAAAATTCAAGTTATCACATTGCTTATGTAGCCAGCCAGAAAAATTTTGACGGTCTCCACAGCGTGAGAAAGAGACATGGAGCTGACCATATACAACCAGACCATACAGGATTGGACCAAAACAAACACAGAGACAGATTGATAGTACAGAATAATGAGGCCGAGCAGCAGGACAGACCCAGAGAGACAGTGATGGGGACAGATAGACTGGCAGAATATACCAAGCAGGTAGAACTGATAGGCAGAACCAGACAGAACTGCTGATCAAACAGGCTAAAGAAGACAGGTAGATAAACCAGAAAAGATAGAATGGACAGATGTAATGATTAAATAGTACAAGATAAGTGGGTCAGATCGGCATAGATGGGCAGGGCAAAAGAGATAGACAGGGCAAGACAGGGATGGACAGGACTGGACAAGCACAATGACAGGACACAGACAAGACTGGACATTTGAGACAGATGGATACTCAGACAAACAAACTGACAGAACAGACAGGACTGACTGAGAGGTACTGACATGACAGAACCAGACAAGATAGACTGACTGACAGGGCAGAGTGAACAGAGACAAACAGACCAGAATGACAGGAAGGTAAAGGACAGACAGGACGGTAAGAACAAGACTGACAGATTAGGAGGCATAATACAGAATAGGTAGTACTGGTAGATTAAACAGGATAGGATAGAACAGGACAGTGGATACAATGGGATAAGACAAGATGGAATAGCTTAGGATATGATCAGAAAATTGAGGATAGGATGGGTATTTGGACTGGATGGGATGCGCAATCCATACAGGACAAGAGAGACAGGACCACAGAAGTAGGTCATACAGGGTAGGCAGTGGAAAACTGACATACCAAACATACCAAAACAAGTCTGACAAGGTCTGTTGCAGAAGTGAGTCATAACAGTGACCAATGCCCGATTTTTCTCTTTGCCAGTGGTTGTTATTTGAAAATGTCAGTGTTGCAATATCATTAAAATTTACCTGTGTAAAATGCACTGATATTTTTGCTGTAACACTGTTTCTGTTATTTTTTTTCCCGATTTCACAGGATCCCCATTTCTTTGGAGAGGGAGCTAGTCCAGACAAATTGTTGGAGACTGGCTGTGTTAAGTGGTTGCCTATCAGTGATTTGCATGCCAATACCTTCTACAACATGTGTCTACCTAAAGTGTCTAGTAGATAGCATAATAAAGAAGCTGCCCTGCTAACTCCAGTGACAATAAATGGTCATGGCAATGAAGGGATTGGGAGCATTAGGGAGACTGTGAGTGGAGTTAGAAGTTTGTTGTTGACTGAAGCAAGAAAGGGAAAGACTAACAATTAGTCTTTTGGAAGTGCCTATTTACACGACTGGATCTATCTTGAACGCTCATCACCTGCTCATCAGACCTATATGTTAGTGTTAGGGTGGACTTGTGCTGTGGAGGGTCCCAGCAGGTTAAGTCTGCAGGGTTAGTCTAGTTCATTTTAATCACTAGGAAAAAAAGAACTGCAGGGGAGAGGATTTTCTGTGTTAGCCAACACGTGGAACAGCACTTGTGATTTTTCTGTTATCATGAGTAACGTACTGAGATTAGTCATGTAAATACACTAGGCCTAATCTTTTTGAATTAAAAAAAAAAAAAAGGAATGGGTACATCTAGAATAGACATGATGGGAGAAACACAGGTACATGTAGTAAGATAGAGAGGATGGACAGACAGACAGAAACAAAAGCAAGAGAGAGACAAGGAAAGACCAGCAAAAAGACACAGAAGGATTAAGGGACAGGGAGAGAAGCCGGGAGATGAGACGCTAGACAGAAAGACAGAGAGAGATAGAGATAGGGGGAGAGACAGGGAGACGGAGACAGACAGGGAGATAGAGATATAAAGACAGAGGAAGTTAGAAACAAGCTGATAGAGACAGGAAGTCAGAGAAAAGAAGGGAGACAGACAGGGAGATAAAGAGACGGAGAGAGTTGGACTGGAAGAGAGAGGAATACAAAGATAGGAAGAAAGACAGACATACGGACAGAGACAAAGAGAGAGAAACATGGACAGTTAATGAGAAAGAGCCAGGAAGAGAGATAGGGAGATAAAAGAGAGACAGGGAGAAAGACAGAGAAATACAGATAGGCAAAGACAGAGAGTGAAGACACAAAGAGAGATAGAGAGGGAGGCCAAGAAAAAAAAAATATCACACAACAGCATTGTTATAATTAACATTCATAATGTATTTATTATTTTTTCAAACATTTTTTTTTTTTAAATTTTAACAATTAGAAGCAACAGTATCATCAAAGCTCTGCAAGAGGATATCATTCAATCAATCATTCAAGGACAACATCAACTGACAAGCATTGTTGCCGAGCTCACAACTGCTGACAATGTTGCAGCTTAAGAGAAATGGTACATAATTATAGCCTTTAAAATGGTTATAACATGTACACAAGAAATTGACAGCATTGCAGAAAATCAGCATGATACATTGCACAAACAGATATATGGCAATAGGTACACAGAAAGAAAAAAGCAGAAGGCCACAAGGTGTTGAGGAGCATAGTAACATTTTCAATATAAAATTAGTTCACTTTGAAATTTTAAGTTAATAATACTTGTTATTTTGAGGTACTGTGGTGGGTTTGTTGTTAAGAGTATAAAAGTGATCGTAAAATTTTTGCAGACAGAAAAACAATTGTTTTCCTTTGCCCTAGACTTGCTATACAAATTTGAAATCACATACTGTATTGCTCGATATCATGGCAACTTCAGAAAATGTTTATGTGCAATGCAAACAATGTGATGAGTATGGTTTATGTACAAACATAAAGCAATGATGTCATTGCATAATTTGATCTTCGTTCAATCATCTAATAATAAAATTTAACAAACTAAACCAACAATTGCTTTTACTTATTACGTCTTGTTTCACATATATTTGATTTTAAATGAAGGACTTTGTATGGTGTGGATGGGTGTGTTTTTCATTTTTTTTTTCCAGTACTACTTCGACACGTGAAAGGTTTCCATGGGCAGCCTTTTGTATTTGTTCCTAATTTACTGCTGCACCTTTGAACAGAACAAAAAACAATGAGAGTTATGTGCAGTAATGCTGTCTTTAGTAATTAGGCAGGTTGTAAGTCTGTATCAAAATTGCTTAGACACAGAAATCACACAAAATTTGGCAATGAAGTCGGCAATCCTCAGTGATCCATGCTACATTCTAATAATCACTCTGCACTCTGTAAATTTCAGAAACTCAGATGATGCAACCATGCATGCATATAAATCTGTAAACAGCCTTAGATATCAATATAACATTGCTTTTTCGAAATATCCCAGTAAAAATGACTGGAAACAAGCAAAATACATGCATAATAATAGCACTTAGTGAATATTATGAAATGGTTTTTCTTTGAAAAAAAGAAGTGTCTACCAACTTTTGCCAATCCTGAGTAAAAGCTGTGTTTTTTTTTTTCTCAGGAAGGGACATATATTTGACATTGGAACATCACTGTGACATAAAAAAACCTTGAAAACTGCCCTAAGCTGTATTAGTGGTAATCACTCCTTTTTGACTTAACACCAGCACAGAATGAGCCACAGATGTTTGGCTTTCCAGCACAGTCCTCAAGACTAATCAAAAATTGTCAAAAAGATTTATCATCTTTATTTAGTGATGAAGTTACTGATCGTGGATGAAAAAAAGATGCTAGTTAGGGATAAGGACTGACTTCGCAATCTCAGATGATGTATTTAAAAACAAAAATACATAAAATTTCTGTCAAAAAATGAGCAGAAAGGCTCAACATTAACTTGATATTAAGCCAGTAATTGTCCTTACCTGAAACAAACAGATATTGATGTTTAATAAATGTAAAGCTTCAGATATTTTATTTGATGCTACACAAATATAAAAGCCACATGAAAGGCTTACTGCATAATTACACACAAAATTTTAGATAACAGAAGTAGATATGTTCCAGAGCCAAATGTGGCACCCTGCAGCAGTTAAGTAATGAAATACTTTTGATATCCACTAGTGACAAAAGCCACACTTTGATGTATACTGTTTGTTGACTGATGTAGTAACTACAGAAACTAAGTCGCATGAAAATGAGTGCACACATTGTAACAATAATCTGCACAGTATCTTGAACCAAATGTCAGTGACTTAATATTGCATAGTTTGTGAATTTTATGTCAATTGCAGATTGACATGCATCTGATGGACTGAACAAGAGAAGCAAAGTGAACATGACTGATTTTGTTTCCTGTCCAAAAGTACATGGCACGAATTGTGATGAATCACTTGTGCATATTGTAAAGTTCTCTGCAATAAATCAAGTCAATGCAGAATGGAATTTAAAGCTGCATCATATCTGCTCATGGAACTACACACACCAAGCATACAAAGTAACACAAATGCGAGCTTTAGACACATGTGAGAAGGAACTATCACTTCATGTTTTTCAGTAACAAAAAGCAATAAAACAGTATGGCAAAAATGTCATGAAAATAAATATATGCTTTTCATCTTGCAAAATCTTTCCCATTCATTTGTATAGTACATGTATGTTCATAATAGTTTTCCTTCTTGATTTTGTCACTTCAGTTTGCGCAATTTTGGATAGGCTGATATGTTTACTATAAATCTAAAAGGATAAAAGCTAAAAAAATTAGCTCTGCCATGAACAAAAAGTGTCACATTTTAGAGTGTGACTTTGAATGAAAGGAAAGCATATCATGGGAATTTTAATCATTGTTAAGTACAGATACCATATATCACACAGAAATGCTACAGTTTGCATCAGCAAACCAGGTGCTAATATAGGTCAAACAAAAACAATAAAAATCAGCATGCAATGCAATGTACAACTGTTCACCTTATCGTATGAAACAATTTGAATGGGGGAATATTAACAATGTGATGTGTGCATATATATGTAGGTCTATTCACAAGTAAAAATGTTTTATTAATACACAAGCAAATGCACAATCAGGGGAAAGAGTATTCGACCTTTTTATGTCTGTCTACTTATGTTTTTTAACTTTCATAAACCAAAGTGACTCATTATACACATTGTACTGAGATAGATTGTTTTTGTCCCTCAAGTCTGTGCCAGTGTAAAAACTTTTGTCTTGAATCATGACTGTTGCATGTGTTGGATGCTGATTCTCACTAGATCTATACTCAAGTCCTTTGCAAAGGTAAGAAATATTTGATAGTGATATAGATTTTTGTGTTTGTTCTTTTTTTGTTGTTGTTTTAAAGTAAACATTGCACAAAGGAGCTATTCAAACATAAGTGATATTGGTAACATCAGAGATTGCTTCACTGTCGGTTTTTGATCCAGAAGAATGTATAGACTTTCTGTCTAGTGATGAGCTGTATCCATCCTCTGATGAACTATAGTTAAAGTGATCATACATATGTGACTGTGGACCATGCCGATTGGGAGCATTTGACTTGGATGAGGATCTGTTTGCAACTCCTGAGCTCAGGTCACTTCCTCCACTGCTTGTACTAGAGGTGCTGTTGCGGGTCTGATCTTGATGGCGCCGAAATGGAGGTGGGTTTTGATAAGGGGGAGGATTGCGAGGACGAGTTTCTGAGGAAGCAGAGTCTATGTTGCCACCTGTGGCTCCCATTACACTTGCAGAGTTTCTTGACTGGTCTTGCTGTTCTCCAAACAAAGTTTTCAAGTGCTGGACACTCCATGGCAGTTCCTTTTTACCTTTACTCTCACCTGTTGGTTTATTGCTAGATTTAGAAGGCACATTGGATTTACTTTGAGGCTTTTCACCTGAAGTCACAGACATGTCCTCAGCATATGAGGCAGCTTTATGAGATGCCCAATTGCTATGCCGATACTCCTGTGAGGTTCGTGATGATGACGATGATAATGCAGATGAAGTTTGAGTAGATGGTGGCTGCTGACGTGGTGATACAGCTGGGGAGGTACGAGAATCATCTTCTGGGTTATAAAAGTATGACTTTGCCATCAGAAATTTTTGATGCAATTCTGATTTAATATCACTGGATGGTGACTTAGGTTTGGCCATAGCATCCTTCTCAGGTTTTTCCTCCTGTGGAGCAGTGCGAGTCATTGCTGAGCGAGGACTGTAGGTTCCCAGTTTATTTATATGCTCAGCAGAGTCACTGCGGCTTCTTTGTAAGCTAGAGCTGGGCACCTCAAGAGTTGACTTGCCAGCTGTGCCAAAAGGTCTGCCCCTGAACGTTGAGAGTGCGTTTGAAGTTTGTGAAGAGACTGGGGATATAGTTAACGCATGAGGGGATGAAATAGACATGGCATTGGTGCTCTGCTGTGGAAAAGTTGATGACATTACACAAGATGAAGATGTAATTGTGGATGGCTTATTTGGTAGAATAGATGATAATGGTGATGACAATGGTGATGACGATGATGGCATTTCATATGGTGCACTTTGCTCAAACATTTGTTTGGATTCCAGGTACAATTGCCTGGGATCTTTCTTCAATTGTCTGGAATTTTTCTCAAGTGTCACATACACATCCTCTGTATCCTCTTCCACTGTTTCAGACAAATTTTTGTCCTGTTCACTGCCAGAATTGTCAGGCTCTACTGGCCGAAAATGTCGACTGTAGGCCATGTTTCTGCGTTCAATGTCTGAGGCTGACTTCCTCTTAGACATGATTGAGTTGGTATCCGAGCTACTATCACTACTAGTCACAGAAGAAACAGTGATATTGCTGGCATTACTCAAATCTGATCTGCGTCCAAAAGAATCTGAATGCCGGCTAAGCGTGGAGACAGTGACAGAGCTACCACTGGATGATCCTGTGTCAGAGAGCTTACTGTCATTTCTGGACACAGATACTGAACCTGCAGCACTGACACTTTGACTGGCAGAACTGACATCACTTCCTGCCCGGGCATTGCGCCGATACAACACATCCTCCTGAAAGCTGTGTGAAATGGAGCCCATATCCAGAAAGCCTGAGGCACCACTATCATCCTGACTATCCGGAGATGGTTGTGTTGGATGGCTATTTTGTCTGACATAGTCTGAATAAGCACTACTGTACTGCTTACTGGTAATGCTGGCACCATCTCTTATCACAGAAGAGTCCAGTCCTGGTGTCTCACTATAGTTTGCCTCTGAGCTGGATGAAGGGATGGGAGCTGGCTGGGAGTCACTGGACTTAGACAACCTCTGTTCATTGTACAGCTGTAAAGATTGTTCATACAATGTTCTGGCCCGAGCACTAATCTCCTTCTGCTTTTCAGTATCGTCTGTGGTGATATCCACTGGCACAGAGTGTTTGAGCATGAAATTTCTCTGGAGCGCTTGTTGATAAGTGGGAGGTTTCTGGGGCCTTTTTAGGTCTGACAAGACACGGTCCCTGTCCTTAGAAGATAAGGATAAATCCAAACTAGAACTGACATATTTGGATAGTCTGGCTTTTGATGCAGCACTTGCAGCACTTTCTTCAGCTGATGACTGAATCATGATATGCTTAGGTGTAACTGTGATGTATTCCTCTGGCTTGATAGCACTCATGCTTTTTGACACATCAAACCCTCGTGGCTCAATAGAATCCAAGCTAGAGCGACGGACTTGTGCAGTAATAGTTTGATCATGGATTGCTTTCATTGGTGCTGAGTCCCTGCGCAACGGAGGGCTCTGGATTGACTGCAGGACAATGTTTGGTGGTGGTGAGCCCTTGACCAGGTGTGCTGGAAGACCATGAACTTTGTACAAAGGTGTGCGTTGTTGGGGTGATGTAGAAGGCAGAGGGGAATTTGTGTCTATGGAGTATTCCTTGGGACTGCTAAGGAGACTGAAATGGGGCCCATGACTCATCTCAATCTCTTCTGCCTCATGGGATTTCCCATACCACAGTTTGCTCAGTGTGGGCCTGTATTTTTGCACATGCTTTTCCGAATAGAACATCCCTACCTGGTCCTGCGATGATGCAGCCTGAGACATAAAATAGTTATCATCATCATCATCATCTTGATCTCGCAGTAGGTCTGATGTCGATTTACTGAGTGATGAAGAGGAGGGATTATTCAGACTGTGAGCTAACCTTCCATCCCACTGCCGGCCTGGAGGATGACTATCCGTTATCCAAGACAGAGATTTGCTGGCAGGCTCATCTGGAGTCTGTGGGGCAGAGTAGACAGATCCATCTCGAGAGATACTGTAGGCGGAGTCTGAGATAGCACTATCTCTAGAGCTGTGCGAGTAGCGGGATTGTGGGGATACTGGTGGTGTACTCTCTGTCACTGAGGCTTGCCTCACAAAGTGCTGGTTTGCACTATGCTTTGTTGGTTCCAAATCATATCTGGTGGGCTGCACTTCCTCATTCAGAATTAAGTGTGCTCCACTGGCAGATTTGACAAGGGTTCCTATGTCTGAGAGCATTCTCATTCTTTGGAAATCCATGGGGCGAGGCTGGCGTGGATCCTCAGGTACCTCATCCTCTTCACCAATTGATTCTGAAGAAACTCTTTTGTTGAGAGGAGGATGGATGTGCATTGGCCTGTGCTCTATACCTCTCCCTTTTTTGGGATGAAAATCCAGTTGAGTTGTGGAAGCACTGTGTATGAATGGGGGCCGCTGCGGGTAGTTCCCTCCAAAGCTAGGCTGCTCGTTGTCACTTCCGTCATTAGATTCTCTCCCTTTCCTCACTCCTTTTTTCCTTGGAGGTGGGACGGGATTAATTTTGCGATCAAAACGACTATCCATGCTGCGGCAGTAGTAGTCTGAATCAATCTCATGGTCGTGATGGTCAACATAGTGTGATGCGCTACGTTGATACATTTTCATCAGTCCTGCTGTGGCATCTCCGACATCCTCGTCATAGAGCTGGGTATCACTGAGGGTCAGTCCAGAGTCACGACTCAGGTTGGAAGGAGAAAGATGTGATTTTGTTGCTTTTGGACTGGACTCGGTCTCATTTGGGTAATATTCACGGTCTACCAAACTGTCAATGGAGGAATCATCACGACGTAGCCCAACTGAAAAAAGAAAGAGTTGAGCAAAAATTATTCCACTTGACCTATCAGAAATGATAAAAAATGATGATAAAAATTCTCATAGTTTTTCACCAGGCAATCAATGAGAGAAAAGACATATTTACAGAATACAGAGAAAGTCAGGGATTTTCAGTTATAACTTCAACAATCTAACTTCTTGATGAAATAGTCAATATGCACTGAGAAGGTTAAATATATGGAAAGCCTTGTAATATATTAAATGACAGCTGTAAACAGTGTAAAATATCATAAGTGTTGCATCAAAGCAAATACAGGAGAGCCAGAATTACTGTAGCAGTCATATCATCCATTGCAGCTTCGTGGGCAGTATTTCAGAAGGGAGAACTGGGACCACAGATTGACATTAAATGACAGGCTCATACTGTTAGCTTTTGAGCTCGCCAGGCAGACAATCTTAGGAAAGGGGGTTGGTTGCAAACCAGTGGACTAAATCCAGGAACTATTATTCCTGGGCAGGTTCTGTGGGTGGATCAAGTGCCGAGCTGGTATAGGCTGGCATGTTTACTAATGTTCAGTATCTGCTTGTGTGCAAAGTTGTACATAAAATTAATTAAACAAAATCAAATAAATGAAACAGTATTTTACTAATCAATAGTGTACTGACTTCATAACAGTGTTTGTGACCTGCTTTTGTGAGGAAGGGGGGTGGGGGAGTGGAAGGTAAGTGCGCACACACCACATACTCGGCACAGACAGACACATGACTGCAATATTGAGCAGACCAGAGAACGGGCAAGACAATGCCAAGCATCCTGCTGTGCTCAAGACTATTAGCCTAGAATTGCTTTGAAAATCAGTTTGAGAGCCAGATTCACTGACCAAATGAAACTGGATCAAATCCAGTCAGACCCATTTATTACCAAGCAGATAACCCAAGAATCAAGTTAACCAAATTCTCGGTTGATGCCCAGCACTATTGGTGATCCAACAGGATCCCTTCGAACAGATGGCATGACTTGACCCACTGCCAATTGTAAAACATATACGTATGTATATCAGACTATTGTCAAATTATATCATCACATCATGTATAACATCAAACTAGACAAAAACTCATGTTAATGCCTAGATGACAGCTAGCAAATATTTTTCACAGCATAGTGGAACCCCATCATATACTCACTTCCGGTATCAGGCATGCTCAGTACACTGTGCATACTGTCAGAATCTGTGCCAGAGTTCGAATCTCTTTGCATCTGATGCTGACGTTGATGTTGCTGCAATGGATGTCTATGGCGCTTCTGAGGATGCTGACCATTGTATGCCTCATCATCTTCTTCATCCTCTTCCTCTTCTTCTTCCTCCTCATCTTCTTCAACAGATGCATGAATCTGCTTGTCCTCATCCAGGCCCTTTGATGGGGAAACTTCACAGTCAAATTTAACGAACATGGAGAGAACATCTTCTCCGAATATTTCAGTGTGCTTAGTGATCATAAAGGAAATAAGGGGTGTGAAAATGTTGGTGATCTCAAAGACAGAGTTCCTCATCTGCATTTCCTTCTGATTGTTGCTGTGTTTGCCATGACCAAGCCCAGCTCCATCATGGGGATAGAATGATGGGGCAATGCAAGTTGCCAGATTGGCTGGGCCCATTTTGGTATGATCACTGTGTTTAGCCAAATGCTGAAGCAGGCAAATTGTCAATTTGACCAATCGATAGTGAGCGGGAGGAAGTTTGGTTAGGACCCTTAAGAAAAGAGAGAAAAAAATATATAAAGGTAAACTCACTGTTGTGGACAAAAAGAGGAGCTACTACTTAAAGAATGGACTGGTTTTAAGTTTAAATTAGTTTATAAATTCAAGGGCATGACCAAGGCAGTCTTATAAGAGATCGATTTTCCAAAATGCCCCAACATATGGTCTGAACTACCATGTGACAGTTTAAGTAATATTCCTTTTCTTTCTAACTCTCCAATCTGGAATCCAAACAATCTCGATAATTGCTTCTTAAAAGACTTCCAACATAACTAACATATATTGGTTTGACTTCAAATGAAATTATCTTCTGCACATTGGTGACATAGATCTCAATGTACTATTGTAGTTGCAGATCTATCCATGGAAATATCTTCATGTAGACAAGATAATGGTGGAAAGGATCAACCTTCACTCATCAAACCTCAACAAAATCTACATCTATCTCCTGAGAGAAATCTCTAACGACATATGCGACATAATGTTGGTCACTGTAGACATAAGCTGCAATTAGTGAAATGTAACTTCCAACAGAAGGAGAGCTATGTTAACCAGTTATTTGTTCCCACAACTATTTTTGGTTAAAAATCTCAATAACTTTCATGATAAAAATCTCAATAGCTTTCATAATAACATACTCCTTAATTTTCTCTATTCTCTCCTCTTCTGGGTCATCTTTCTTGATGGCGATCCACTGTTCATGCAGATCTGTCAGCAAAAGTCTGTCTGGGATACAGCGCAGGAATTCCTGTGATGAGAGACAGTTCATGAACAGTGTACTTAGTTTTTGTGATCTCTAAGCTTAATTACAATTTTGAAATTTTGTCACCTTCAAGATCACTGACAATATGAACTCAGGCAATGCACAGGTATTCAAGAAAATATTGAATGAATTTATTTTTATGTGCAATGTAGGTATTCTCATATGCTCATCATAAATCATATGGTGAGTTGATAACATGACCTTCAATTCTTAGTTCTTACGGTAATGGATTGATGCATGAACTTTGACTACGACCCTCTGCTTTATGTATAAAGAATAATAAACAAATAAACAAATATTTGGGGATTTCTCATACTTCACAGTGAAGATGCATCTAATTTTATATCTATTCAAGCTGTAACCTAGACCACAGTATAACAGAAACAATCAGTACTGTACCTTGAAGACAGAAGCAGCAGTGGGAGCTTGGTAATCCTCCAAAGTGTATTTGACACCGGAGTCAATCTTTTCACGAATGTCCTTACCCAGGCTGGCATTATTGCCACGACGCAAGATGCCATTGATGGTGGGACCTTGTTGGTAGACCAGTACCATCAGTTTCTGGAAAAACAGGGCAAGCAATGAGAATCAAAACCTGTGGAAAATGATTTTTCTTCAAGACGCAGGTCAAGGAAGGATTTGTATGGGTATACACGGTAAGAAGTATCAATGAAAAAAATTTGCAGGGATAGGGGCAAACAGAGGGGGGAGGGGAGAGGGGATGGGGGGCAATGAAGAAGAAAAGGAAAGAAAACGGAGATGAAAGGAAGACTGTAGTTTATTCCTTAAAAAGAGACATATTTGTCTTGTGCCAAAGGTAAATGAGTTGGAAGTCACTCCAGGCACTTCCTACTTCGGGCCGTTTTTAACTATTTTCGACTCAGATATCAAAATTTTTATTTCAAGGTAGAAAATGTTGAATTTTTGTTCAGTGGAAAACAAAACAAATTAAAAAAAACTTTGGTATCTGAGTCAGAAAATAGTTAAAAATGGTCATAACTCCAATAGGAGATTTCCAACTCATTTGCCCTGGGCACGAGACATTTGTCCTCGAAAGTGCCATGGAGTCTTATCTAGTCACACACTTGCCTGGTGTACTTTGCATTTCAATAAGCCATTTTTTCAGCTAACTAAATCATTTCCTTTAACAGATATCTGAGGCATCAAACAAGGGTTGTCTGGAAAAAAAAAAAAAGCTTTACATCCTGTTATTTGAAACAAATGAAACCAAAAATGTGAAAAAATTATCAAGAGAAAACAATCTTTCCAGAACATACTCACTCAATGCTTCAGAATTTTCTGGTTACAATGTTTTAAATATCATAGAAAATGTGATTTTTGTTCTTTGTAGTATACCTGGAGGACCAGCGAAGGGAGGTAATTTGACTGACTGGCTCACCATATGTGTGTGTATTGTCAAAATAGCATGGGTATTTAAACATTCATGTAATATTGTTGCATCTAGGCATAAATGCTCATTTCCTTTATATGAATGCACATCACAACTGATACCATACGACGCTAGTGGTTTGCATCAACACTTTCGGGGTAAAAACAAAAAACAACAAAAGAGATTTAATGAGGACAGAAAAAAAAAAAAACCCCAGAACAACAGACAAAGAAAGCAGGAATTAATTAAAAAAACTATTATGTATTTGGGTGAGTGGTCACCTAAACAGTAGACAGATTGGGGTGAACACTATGTGGGTGGTACATCAAACATGACCAATTCTACTTAATCAAAATTTAATTATAGAACATATAGAGTATTCCATAATATTATACTACTATGTCCAATGCAATGTTACTTGTGCCTATTGTTGATACTTGCTACTTCCTCCATTAAAAAACTGGAGATTGATAGTTGGCAGTGATATGTCACCCAAACAGATCCTGCCTTATTTCAATGCAAAATGAAACAGCGTAACAGGCACTTACAATAATAGACTCTGGTGGATCCAAATTTTCATCACAGATATCTGCCAAAGGCAGGCCAAAAACCAAAGGCTGAGCTGGGCGGATGCGACGAAACAAGGTGTGGATGATGTTCTGGGATTTCTTCTGTTTCTTCATTGTTTTCTGATAATTGGAATCTTCTAGAGAAGTGAAAAAATAAAAGAACATAATGTATTTTTTCATTCTCTTTCTGTTTTTCTGGACTGATTAAAACTTGGACCAACTAAAACGCAGAATTAGATCATAAAACTTTACTAAAGAAAGTTAAAGTTGGAGTTAGAGTTAAAAGAAAGAATGACCCACTATCAAACAATATGCCTTCTGCCCTTTATGTCTGTGTTTTTCATATAATTACAGGTTGAAAATTCAATTTTGTAAGTCTGCCATTAATTCACTAGCTTACAAAGACAATTAAATAGGTCACTAAACACAGATTAGTCATAGAGGTTGAAGTTACTTTGGTTACGTTTTCTCCTTGCACTTCACTCAGAAAAGGTACTTATCTCTTTATGTGAAAATGTATTCATATATACATGTAGTTATTTATTAATATTTTTCTATGTACAATGTATTTATTTGTTTATTCCTTCAATTGTTTTTAACCATCCATTTGTTATTGTGACTGATATTCTTGTTGTCACTTCTGCTGTTGCTTTGGTTGTTGTTATTTTACTGTCTATATGACTCACCTAAGTGATGTTTCTTTGGCGTTTTCTTCTGCTTGAGGTAGAATTCGCATTTTTGACCAGGGGAAGAGCTGTCTTCCACCACAGTGTCGAGATCACCGGCGGTCATGTTGTCGATGTCGTCACGTGACTGGGACCTGGTCAGTCCGCGCACCTGGCTCAGCTTGATGGAAAATGGCGTCTCATGACCTGCAACAGAGAATATTACACTTAAGACATTTGCCGTACCAAACTGAGCATTTATTGTAAAGATTTCAATACATGCATGAGTTTTTAGTCTTCTACTGATACTATTACCGTTGTGGGTTGGTTATTTGTTTGTTTTGTTTTTTTTCGCCAGGTGTCAGTCACATAAAGATACTGAAAAGGGCATTACTCAGTTGCTCACCAAACAGAGATTTGGTCACCAAGGACATTGCAGGAACAAGACAAGACAAGCAATCTGCGCACTTGCCATGAGGCACCAATGCAGAGTAGCCTACATGCTATTTAACCGTGTGCAAAGAAGAGAAGAGTCATACTACTAGTGCTATAGTGATTCTATTCTTCTATTTCTATGTAGATTGATCTCCAGTATTCGAGACAGTGACAGAGGGTCGTGATCCTTTGCCACTTCAGTTGCTTACATCATCACCTTAAGGAGATTACAGAATCTGTGTCTTGAATCATGCAAGTTAACAATCTGACCAAAGATTTCAAGAAAAAAAAAATGAGATAAAGTCAAAATCTCCTGTAAAGAAAGGAAAGGAAATATCAAATAAACAAAAAGGGGATAGATGTGATGAAGCAACTAACGCACAAAGAGTCAGGGCTCTCTGTCACACTCTCATTCATCATTGGTGCGGTAGTGACAGAGTATCTGGTTCGGTTGTCCTCTCTTGTTCCTGAAGAGTCTCTCATGACTCTAATCTACTGTTTAAGTCTACAAGTGAAATGATCAATAACATACAACGATAATCAGAATACGGCACCAAAGAAGAGTCTTCACACAGACTCACAGGTGCGCGCACTCATACGCACCAATTCAGTGAATCAAGCCAAATTTTATGTTGCACGACATAAGGGCTATAAACATTGGTCCGGGTGTTTATAATACAAGAGACAAAGCAAAGCAGGCAATCGTGTGCAACAGAGAAATTGAAAAGACATCCTTCTAAATTATAGGACATCCTGGCATGACATACATCACTAAATACTGAGGAAGGCTCTTGGTGGGCAAATTTGTACTGCATAATAATCTGTAATTATATAATATACGATCATTAGCGATATTTTGAGGCCGTACGGCGATATTTTCTTCTTCTTCGTATCTAGAAACACTGATATGACGAAGGTTGTGTGTAAAGGAACAAGAAACAAAACGAAAGAGCAACAAAAATAACTGTGTTATTTCATTCTTTCCGATACGCCAGTACGCGAAATGAAAATGAAAACAAAATCAGTGTTAATGATGCAAACGTGGTACCTTTGTTGTGGTGGCCCATTTCTATGCATTACTATTATTATCATGATTACCGTCATCATCATTTTTAACTCTTTTGTTTTCTTTAAGTTCAGCTGTGAATGATTAAACGGGTCAGCCAATCAGTCAATCAATCAATCAATCAACAGCATATCATTCCTAAGAGAGGACCAGATGTCAGAGCTGCTTTCCTTCCTCAAAGTCTTAGATATGGTGTCTTGTGCAAAGTAGAACTTATGCATCACATCCATAGCATATAGATATATAGCAAAGAGATTACACTTTAGCTCTGTGATTAATAGTCCTTAAGCAATTACAGCTTTATCAACTGCATAGTTAGTCTATCCCGCAAAGCCACATGTAACAGACTGAATCCGGAGTCTGGAAACAAATATAAATGCAATGTCTATGATGAATCTAGAATGCCCTCTATTACAAACTTGAAGAACGTCAAATATCAATGCTGAAGAGTTAACCATTAATTTTATCAACAATAACGAAAGGTACTTACTGAAGAAATTTGTTTAAACAAAAGTTAAAACCTGCCGCCGTTGTCGCTCAAAACAAAAGCAAAACAATTCATTAACTGGGAACGGTTCTTGTGCAATCTTGGATGCAGTTCTTCAGAATCGGTTGAAATAATCTGTGTTGAGCTTACAAACTCACAAGAACAAGACCAAGCAAAATTATCAAGAACTGTTAGTGACGCCCATCTGTGTTCTATTCCAGCCGTAGGCCACAACAATTACTGAAGCTCTCAACTGTCCTGAACGCCATCTAGATCGTTATCGACGCGACTGAGGGTAAAGTGATACTGACAGCGATAAAGTTATCATTCACCCAATGACAAGACAGAATGATAATAGTCAGCATGATATGAAAAGATAGCAATGACCAGTGGTGCGATATCGGCCTTGATGAGTGACAATGAACTTTAGGCTTATGTCCATCCATTTTCCAAAACCTACTGAGTATTCAATACCTTTATATCACTAAAAGTCTATGTTTAAACGTAGATTGCAGATGCAAGAATTTCTGCTATACCCTGCCCTTTGCTGAATCTGTTTACGCCATCTGTTTTCCATGGCCAGAATTGTAATGCCTAATGAGTCTCCGCTCTTATCAGTGAGGTTGCAAACTCGATGCTTCACCCCAGAAGTTACCAGACAATATAAGAAACTATCACAAGCCCAATACGAAATTAATAAATTATAGAGAAGACACTATGCAACATGCACAGTTTAAATGGATAACGCATGAGGGCCTGCAGAGTCACACTATTATGGTGTCGTATTCAAGACCGTGACAAGATGGTTAAACACACTGATATTAAATTCACTGCTTCGCCCTAGCTTTATCCAGATCAACCCATATCTTCAAAGCCAGCTGATTTTTCATGTCCACCATCATCTTCAAAAGTCTGGTCAATGTCAAAAGGGGAGGTTCACGTTAGCTGCCACCAAATAAAATGGGTGATAACTAGAAATCCAGCATAATTGAATAAAAAAGGCAATATGGAAAACGCGAAAGTAAGAAAGTTAGACTTATGAGGGACTGCAAAGCCAAAATATTTAACCATGACGTTCGTCGCATTAAAAAGACTCTGCGTTGCCTCGGCCGTCGTTAAATGAAACAGATCCAAGAGGAAATCCGAAAGAATGCACAATACGGCAATGTGCAAAATACGTCATTTATAAGATAAACGGTCCCCAAAGTCTATACATTTGTAAAGGGATTTTTGTATCTTTCTATAAGATCAGAGTACTTGTAGTGTCCTTTTTGACTACTAAGCGATGTGTGCAGTTTCTTGTACATTGGGCAATTACGTGTACTTCAATACATGTACTTGGAAGAAAATATCTCTCTCTCCTACCGTTAAATATTTCATATTTATATTACATATGTATATCAATATCTGTGTGTATTTTAATGCTACCACCAAGAAGTGCTGTCAAACTGTAAACATTTAGTTAAACATAAGTGACAACCGATGACGAGGGTGACAGAAATAAACCCAGACCAACAGTCGTGACCTATTCGCCATATCTATATGGATTATTGTACAAGTTATCTTCGGGATATCAGTAAGAAATAGACTATAATTATGTTTCTCTGATAGATCAAAATCTATTTCACAAAGCATCAAGAGAGAAGAAGCCTAGAACCAAGCAGCTATTATCTGGTACTTGCATAAGTGATATAACTCCTGGTTACATCGGATACTTTGCCTTGTTACGAGGTCCAAATATTTTTTTAAAGGGGGGTAGGGGGAATGAAGATTGCACAACTAGTAATACCCGCTTTGGGCGTCATATAGGCCTACACTGTAAGCTTATACCAAAGACTTGACTCGGACACCACCAAAGACAGCCTACTGGACCATAGTGTACAAACAAAGAAACGACATATAAAAACGTTTTCTCTTTTGAAAATTTTTATATAACCTCAGACATTATCATTGTTGTGCATGTAGACTGGGTCACTGATTATATGTTAGCAATTTGCCCTTAAACAAATAATGTATTTGTTAATTAAGGCATCAATTAATTAAGGCATCAAAATCTGTGAGAATCGTGAGAATATGATTTACATGTATTTCCAATTACCAGTAGCCGTTTTCTGTCTTATAGCTTTACATGCCAAGGTATTCAGAACGACAATGTAATTTGCTAAACCATCTACAAAAAGTAGACTACTGTTGTAGATTCAATAAAACCTTGCGAGAAATGAAACTAGCCGCAAACTTATTAACTGACTTTTATGACACTGACAGCAACACAAAATCACAGTGAGTTGCTAAGGGGAAGATAGCAACCTACTCACCATCACTAAAAACGCTGAATAGTTGAGGAAGATCACCACCTACTCACCATCACTAAAAACGCTGGATAGTTGAGGAAGATAACCTACTCACCATCATTAAAAACGCTGGATAGTTGAGAATCAAGTGACAAATCATAATCAGTCTGAGGGAAACAAATCTACCTACCGGCATTAAAGATGCTGGGAGGCTGAGCTTAAAGAATTACGACACAAATCACAATCAGTGAGGGGGGAAGGCGAAACAACCATTCACTTACCGTCACTAAGGACGCTGGGCGGCTGGGAACGTGCACGCCATGATCTTGGGGCACCGCTAACATAATACGTGGCACTGAAGTAAGGACAAATCCGGCAGCAGTGATGGCCGGCAAAACACATTGTGTTCGTCTAATTTTGCCACTCTGAGTTAGGTCTACTCCACACAGGAAGGTTTATTCCTATCTAATTTCCCACATGCCGTGGATTCAGTCTTCTAAAATCTCACTGGCATCGGACGTTCGTATCACTATTGTAACGTGATCAGGATCTCTACTAGATACACTGTTGTTATGGATTTTTGAAACACATGTTGTGTCCACACAGGAAGGACAATCTGCAAACACTGCCGCGCACTATTAAGAAAGCATCACTTGCCTATGAACAACACAAAGCCTTATAGTTTTATAAAATGAAAACGTATTCCTATAGGCATGTCACTGTGTCACAGCTAATCTCACACATCTGAGTTGTGAATTGTTACTACTTTATTTTTGTGACCTCCACAGATACGGTCTCATAAAGCAAAACTTTCGAGCCGACTAAGTTCACGACTGTAGCACTATGTTGACCAGTCCAGTCCTGCACACACTTCGACCTAGATCTGTATCTCGATCTAGATCTTCATCCTTTCGACCCCCCCCCCCCTTTTTTTTTTTTTTGCTGTTGTGTTTAAATTCCAACATGTATGTGAAGACGTGATCAAGTACTGACACCATGCTGACCTTTTTTGATTGATGGCCGACCTGTGCTCGCCTAAAACATTTTTTCTTAATCATCACCATTCACCTGCGACTAATTACTAACGAGACTGTACCAATTTATAACGATCTTTGCTCATAAGCTGCATTACATTTTCAAAGGTAGTGTCATAACACACTGACAACAGAGACTGCCGAACAATTTTTACATGTACCCGTATAGGCTATGTTAATGTGAAAAAAAAAAAAAAAAAGATTATGGGTGTTTTTACACAATGTGAACTATATAGCCTATCTGTTAAATGTATATCTACATGCATGTCAAACCAACGACAAAAACACAGGTATAACAGCATGCAACTTAGCGAGAAAGTTACTATATGTGCGCAAAATTGGTTGGGTTGCCGAAATGACCTGTGCGGTGATAAAGTGCCATTTGATTCAAGGGTATGATAATATATTCTGGCAAACACCGTAAAACTACTCAAATCAAATCAAAGTACTAATGCTTCATTCTGGATCCGTATATCACAGATATAAGCATAATAATCAAATTCAGCGACGCAGTGCTACCCATAGGACACTCCAATTCGGACCTGGGCACACAGAAGTCTCTCTGAGAGCCAAATCCATGTTACTTAGAAATTAGTAAGGAGTGTACTACACTGTGCATGCTTACTAAATTCCCTCACCTTGTGAGAACATGTCATCGGATATTAAATACTAGTGCTATCTCCATAACTGGACAATAGGGTGCAAACCATATTTTCCTTATGTCAAGCTAATTCGTAGGCGATATATATAAGTTTGTATATGTGCTACACATAGAGGACACCATCAACATTCAGCGAGGGAAAAGGTTGAAAAAAATTCCAGCGCAAAAGGAAAACTCCTCGACGTTCATATCACTTTCGAGGAATCTGGGTACCTGATTAATCTGAGTTGTAATTTGGCATATTATTATATAAAGCGCTATGCACATAGTGTTACATCGTTTATACTCTTATTACTTTACCAAACTATTTTTGTAGTTATCCCAGAGGGCTAAACGTCGGGTTTCCCCACCCAAGAAGCCAGGGGAAAGGTTATTCACTGCTTCTTTCCGTGGAAAGCACAGACCATGTCACACATTTGAGAAGTAAAAAGTTTTCAATACCACAAGATTTTTGCCTTGTACCCAATTATGATATACACAAATCCAACATTTATGCGCTATGTATAAATATAAATATACCCTGAATGTCGAGGCTTACATACGACGCTGGACATAATGTTGATGAGCGTAAACCATTAGCGTTGTATGTTCGTAATTCTGTTTACACAAAAACTCCGCCAGTGTTATGAATTATACGCCACTATTATCGTTTCAGACAGGCCCATCCAAAACATCACGATCAACAGCGCTCTCACACGGCACTAATCAGACAGACAACGGTGCCCTTTGACCTAATTAGCAGCGGGGACGACCTGACACAACCGACAGAACAGAACTGGTCGCAGATAAGATAGGCACTGACCTCGCAGACCTGGAGACAGGAATCTGGGACAGTCACAATAGGGACCTAAATTAGTTGAACAACAAATATGTCCGCAGAAAATAAGATGGTGCACATTACACAGCAAAGGTGCATCACTGGGAGCGATGAAATATCACAAACATCATTTTAGAATGCAATGGCTAAAAATCTAAGACATGAGTTGTCGATCACTTAGTAAATACATGTACATTATAAGAAACAAACAACAACCTGAGGAAGTGACACCATATAATACAATGGCAATAAACTGATGGAACAGGTCAAATTTTCGAACGAGGTTGGTTCTTCTTCTTGGCAATAAAAAAAAAAAAACGCTTTTTACAAATTACATGTGTATGACTATGGGCCGCACCTAACCCAAATAGGTCAATAAAAATTAACAGTAGAAACGTAGAAATAAATTTGTTGGCACTGAACAAACTGTCGGGAACGAGAGCTATTAACGGCACCCGGTCAACTTCCAATAAAAGGAATTCATTTATTGTTATGCGTGTAGCCTGTCAATCATAAGAAAGGGGGATTATCTCGGCTTTAAGTGAATATTTTAGGTAGAAATTTTGAATTTTGAAATTTTACCCAGACAGACAGCGGTGTTTTCGTTTCGAATTATCCAATTTTTGACTGTCCGGGTTCTTAAACTTGCAAAACGTACACACGGGACTTTGAAATATTTTGGCTGTTATTTGAGAAGGTCAAAGATCGGTCTTGCCAACCCAAGGAGCAGTGGGACGTTTGGTCACTGGAAAAAAGGAAGCAGGTTCTAATTTTGTCGCATTCACCAACAGGATTCGAACCCCCTTCGTTTTTGCCAAGGAGCAGACGCATGACTTCTCGGTCACAGGGGCCTCTTGCGACAAATTTATTTATCTAAAATGTGTGTGTAGCCTTTCAGTGCCATAAAAGCAGGATGCGTGCCAAATGTTTGGTAAACAAATAGTAGTTGAAATGTGTAACTATACGATACCAACTGTGCCGTATAACCAATAGAATAGCCACGTCGTTGGTGCCCCGGGAGATAATATTTATCCGTTTTGCCTGATCTTCCGGCTGTACAGGCATTGCAATCTTGAAACACAGAAACTTGAGACTCTCTTCATGTCTCTCTCTCAAGTTAAAAATGAAGGAAGAACTCTTGGAGTTGCTTATCAGTGATGATACAACGGAGCATTTGACACTAATTATGTGAGTACTGTATATATGTGTCTATTTTTCCCGACACAGTGAGCGTTGTGTCTTGTCTTCAACACAAGTGTATCCTTGCACTCTTCCTAGGGAGTCTGGGTTTTCAGGGAGATAAGATTATGTATGTTCTGACATTAAGGCTATATTTAAGTGAAGATACATCACAAAGCAAAAAACCTGGCAGAATATAACAAAACTGGCAAAGGCAACACAAAAAAAAAAAAAAGAGGGGGGGGGGCAAACAAATTAAACAAGAACAACCCAACTGAAGTATCTAGTATATATCTCTATATATATATATATATCTATTTATTTATATATTTATATATATATATAAAGTACTGCACGAGAACAGAATAGAGAACAAAAAAAAAAAAAAAAAAAAGAAGG
>JBCAUA010744488.1:0-15061 GCA_038406235.1 Peronia verruculata | reverse complement strand
AACGAAGAGGCGGATGGGCGGGGCTTGTGCCTGTCCTTCGCTTTTTCCCCTTTGCCGCGGTCTGACATGCCGAGAGACGCACGACGTGAACCAAAAAGCCGAGATAACCTTGTCTTATAGGTTGAAAGGCTAAACCTAAAACTACTAAGATGAAACAAGTTCAGAAAGCGTCTTTAACAACATTGGAGACGAAACCCTGCAAATTAAAAGACAACTCAAAGAGCTGACGAAAGAAATAAAAGAAATGAATAAACGTGGTGATCAAAAATAGCACTGAAGAAGTAAAAGTAAACTAGCCAGGTCATGATAGTTATATACAGACCCATCCCATGTGTAATACATTCTTTCTTCTGTATTTCACATAGGCTATGGTAGGCACTACTCTTCTGCATCTTTCACTTCTCTGTTCTATATCAAACGATCCCTGGTCTAGCAAACCATCAGTGCAATGAGCAGAGAAAAATAATAAGAAAATAATGGCATGTCTGAAGAGGGCAAGATATACCATAAGACATTACTTTTGTCTTGTTTTTCTGGTCAGCAAGAAAAAAAAATGAACAGAAGGACAAAACATTTTGCTCCGTTTATTTGCAAAGATGCTCAATGAAAAATTCCAGAAATTCACTTTGTAATTCAAATTGTTATTTCTCTGCCTCTCCCTATCTATCAATCAATTGGACCCATCTGTCTGTCTGTCTATCTGTCAGACTGACTGTCAGTCTGGCTGGCTGTTTAACTATTTATTTATCCAAAGAACAAATTGTCCATCTGTCTGTATTTTCTATCAACTTTTTCTATCAGGCTGGCTGTGTATCTGTACATGTGCACATTCATATTGCCAAATAGCAAACTTATCTGAACTAAAGTAATAGCAATAACATATCGAAAACAACAATGATCAATTAATTTTCATTTTCATTCTATTTCAACCTCCTGTGGATGGCTATCTGGTACATTTCAGGATTGTTCTTTCCTTCTATCTGCAGATCGCCGACGGTCAGGCCGTAGGCGGTGCGGGGTCGACACCCTACGCGGCACCAAATGCAGCAGGTCAGCTACAGATGGCAGCCCCTGCTGCTGGCAGCACCGTAAGTGATATTGGAGGAGCTGTGTGTCCGTCTATCCTAACATGTCTGTCTGTCTCTACCATCTCTCTGTCTGTCTGTCTGTCTGTTGAAAGAGATGAAGTAATAATGGCGGGATATTGTTGGCCACAAATCTAGCATGGAGGAAGAGGGTGGGACACTGGAAGAGCTGACTGGGGGGGGGGGGGGGTGTGCAGCCATTCTTTCCCTGGCGATTTTAGTTTTGCTGTTATGTTGTAACTAGCTGTTATTGCTTTCTGCTGATGGATTAAATCCAACTCTATTTGAGGTCCTACTTCTAAAGTACACTGCACTGACACCCATCTCATGGGAGAGGACATTTCATTCACTGGGCAAGATCAAACATATCTTTAGATTACTTGTCGGTACAGTCACAAGAAAGGCTTATAATGGATAACCCAACAGTTCAAGAGAATGGGATAGAAAGATTGCTCTTTGTGACAACGTAATTCTCGGTTTGTACATTATAAAACAAATGCTCTAACGTTAAAATAAAAAAGATTACATAAATAAATAAACAAATGAATAAATAAATACCTTTAAAAAAGTGATAAAAAAATAATAAAAAAGACAAAGGAATAACGAAATGTGATCTGCTGTTGTGACTGATCAATAAATACAAGATTTAGAGCGAGGTCTGTTGGTAATTCAAATTGTTATTTTTGGTAACACTGAGCCATTGCCAATTTTGTGTGCATATATATACTACGCTATATTGATAAACAACTGAAACTTAATTTTTCTCCTTTCTACATGAAGTTCTTTCAAGTTGATATCCACTTAATGTTTCTTCGAGGCATAGGTAACCTTCCCCGGAAAAAGACGGGTGATGGTTGTTGGCATGTTCATTTGTGTTGGCACACAACTACAGCTCTGATAGCTCAAATGAATGTGTTACAAGGTAAAGACTAATGAAAGAATGTCTAGATAACACAATATGGGTGATACGAGAATAGCACAACCTGTTTTCAAGCCCCGGCTGCAAAAGACCTCTCTTATAGCACAGAGTCAAGTTAGGACCTGGTAGTAGATTGTGCATAGCCTATGGTTTAGCATACATAATGTGAACAACGTATTAAAGTAGTTCAGACATCAAATTAATGCCAAACACAATGCCAGAACATAGTTTGAACAGATCAGCTGAAATGAAGAGGACCATGTTCACAAGTTTTCAATTGTGGAACCATGGAATATATTATTCTGTTGGGAGTAATAACTGTACATGCATCAAAACTGCATTTCATATTTCTCAATACTCTGACTGCCAAGCAGATCTCGACAATACTAAGTTGAGAATTAAAGAGTAACATTATATTGTCTGTGCAATTACATAACTTCCACGGCATTAAGTACAGCATATGGCCTATAGAGTAATACAAGATAAGGACTGGTGACAGACTGTGCTATCTCATTTGGATTTTTGGTATCACTGGGCAGCCATCTGGGGAGCCCAGTCTTTGAATGGTGAGCCACAACTCTGCAATGCAAAGAAAGGGTTGTCGCAAAGTTCAGTCTTCAAATACTGAGCTACAACTCAGCAATACAAAGAAGGAACTGTACAAAAGTGAGTAAAACCAAGGGATATAACTTGTGGAAAGCAATTATAAGATGTATAAAAACTGCATTTCATATTTCTCAAACTCTGAATGCCATGCAGTATAACATTGCATTGTGTGGATCATAAGCACAGACCACAATTTCTCAAACTTTGAGATCAAAAGTGGTTACCCAGCAATACAAGGCAAGGATAGGTGGTAGATTGTGAAATCTCAGTTCAACTCTCTGTATTATGAGGTACCATCTGTGAACTTCAGTTTTTGAATGCCAAGCCCGAACTGGACAAAAGTGACAAATCAATGGTACAGCTTGCGGAAAGCAATACTTAGGTGTATCAAAAGTGTATTTCATATTTCTCAAACTCTGAATGTTAAGCAGAACCCGACAATACAAAGCTGAGATATATAGAGTAACATACTGTGTGGGCAATGTGCAACATGTGGCCTAGTAATACAAAGTAAGGACTGATGAGAGATTGTGCAATCTCAGCTGGATTCTTGGTATCACAGGGTAGCCATGTGGAAAGCTCAGTCTTTGAATGACGAGCCACAACTCGGCAATACAAAGAAAGAACTGATACAAAGTTCAGTCTTCAAATGCCGAGCTAAACTCAGCAATACAAAGAGCGAACTAAAGTAAGTAAAAACAACTTGTGGGAAGCAATAACAAGCTGTACCAAAACTGTGTCTCACATTTCCCAAACTCTGAATGCCAAGCAGATAGGGTATAAACACTATAGATTCTGTAAGTTATGAGCATCTCCCACAGTTTCTCAAACCTCATGGGCAATGTGGTGCCTAATAATACAATATTAGGCTTGGTAATAGATTGTGCAATGTTAGTTCAACCTGCAGAGCTCAGTCTTCAAAGGCCAAGCAAAACCCAGCAATACAAAGAAAGGGCTGATGCATATCTCATTCTTTGAATATCGAGCCACAACTCAAAGATAAAAAAAAAGAAAACTACATAAATGTGCAAAGCACAGAGACCATATCGTGACTAACAGAACTTGTGTGAGATGCAATTTCAAATCATGTCACTGATCATGAACATATTCTGCCCAGCAGGTAGAATATGTTTAGGAATTTAAATTCCTCTATGTGTGACACTTGTGACCATAAATTTTAGTTTTGTAATTCACGATGTTGGGGTAACGTCATACAGACATTTCACATGACTGTTCCACGTTATTAATAGGCCATTGTTTCTATATTGTTTGACCACTGATATGAGAAAGAAAACAAATGACATGTACAGCAGTGCCATTCATCTGACAGCACATGGGGCAGTTCTTCAACTCCCGTGGTTATATTCTCACACGTGTTACTTTTTTGTCTTGAAATCTACAAAACAGCCAGGGGTACAGATCGGTCAACTTCAGTCGAGAACCTGGTGAGGGCGTCGAACGCTGAAATTTTGTTCACATTTCTGTTGCATTTTAGTGTGATGGTAATAAAATCCAGAGGTATAGTGCTTAGACAAGAGAATACTCTATATATATTCTTTTCTTGTGTGTGTTTGAAAATGCTGCTCAATTCTGATTATAACTGTACCTAAGTTTCTACCCATGTTCAGTACATTTGGGATAGAAGAGAACAGGCAACGTACAACAAAATGTCATAGTCTGAGCTTTAGTCCAACATTGGTCAGGGTTTTGACTGTCCAGTGATGTCAAGAGAGGAACTTGTGGAACAAAATACCTACAGATAAGATTAGGTGCTTTATCAGATAACAAACATAAGCATATGTACTATGAAAACTCCAATTAATAAAAATTTATTTTCATCTGAGTTTAATGATATAAAGTATAGTGGAAATCCAAGAGTAATGATCACTTTTCACAAAATGCAGTGCAGATGTGAAGTATCGGAAGCCTTCATGTTAGGTAGATCTTGTTTGTGATATGATCAAATCTAAAAGCATCCACTGGTTTTATATGATAGGACATTGACTCTTGATCACATGAAGCTCCCATCAAAAGACCAGCTCCGTTCTTTACAGATGCGATTGAGGATAAACACAGACACAGCTTTGTATCTGTCCTTTTTGAGGTATGATTTCTCTTGAAAAATAACATTGTTCCAACAGCCTTGGTATCCCAATTTAATTCTGGTCTTTGTCCAGATTTTCACAAGATAAAATTATTTTGCTGTAAAAGTCCATCGTTTTCATATTCTTCCCATTAGGGAAGCAGTTGCACTAAAGCACATCAAAATCAACCATCTACAGGAAAGATGACTAGAGACATATCTTTGTTTTCCCATGATTTAATCAGGGGTGATACACATACTTTCAGAACGAGAACTTGTGGTATAGATGGAACTGCTGTATCAGAACCCATCTCAGTTGGAGGGACATTTCATTCATAGATCAACTGCATCATTTGCACCACCAATGCCACCCACACCACTAATGGCACTTGCACTAGCATGCATAACCAATGCTGCCTGCACTATCAATGCAGGATGGAACATCAACGCTGCCTGAACCACTAACTTTGCCTGCACCAACGACACCATCTGCAACACTTACTCGGTGAGCAACAATTAGGCCTCCACTATCTTCACCATCCACTCGCCTGCACTAACTGCTCCTCTTAGACCACATGTACCACTGCCTGCACCCCTTGTACGACGATCACTCCATGAACCATCTGGTCCTTTCGCACTGCAACCACCACCTGTGCTAACTGCACCAGTGCCAACTCCACCAACGCTGGCTGCACCACTTTCACAGTGCTCCCTGCTTTTTCCGGCAACACCAGCTGATGCAGCTCTTGGTACCAAGCTGCCGTACCACGAGATAAAATTCACCCTTTCAGCCCTGAGTCCTATGACACTCGTCTCTGAGCTGCTGAGAGATTAAAGCCTATTCTATTAGAAGTCCCACTTCTGAAGTATATTGGCACCCATCTCAGTGGGGAGGACATTTCACTTTTTCATAGACCTCTGTGGTCATCTACTGATGCTGACAGTTACCTCAAAACAAAACTAACTACTGATGCGGACAGTTGCTTCAAAACATGGAAACCACTGCTCTTAACTGTTACAGCACAACAAGGTGGACTACTGATGATGAATTTAAATCACAATAAGGTCAACTACTGATGCTGAAAGTTGCTTCACAAGAAGATCACCTACTGATGCTGACAATTACCTCACAATATCACCAACTGATGATGAAAGTTAATCACAACAAGGTTATCTACTGATGCTGATTGTTACTTCACAAAAAGATTACATACTGATGCTGACAGTGATCTCACAACAAAATCACTTATTGATGCTGACAGTTTCCTCACAATAAGATCAGTTACTGATGCTGACAGTTACTCCCCAACATTTCAGCTATTGATGCTGACAGTTTCGACACAGCCAGATCACCTGCTGATGGTGAGAATTACCTTATAACAAGGTCTTCTACTGATTCTGACAGTTAAATCACAACAGAGTCACCTACTCATGCTGACAGTTTTTTTCAAAACAAGGTCAGAAGCTGGTACTAACAGTTACTTAACAACAATGTCACCTAGTGATGCTGAGAGTTACCTCACAAACGGATAGCCAACTGATGCTGATAGTAAAATCAAAAAAAGGTCAGCTACTGATGCTGATAGTTAAATCACAATAAGGTCACCTACTGATGCTGACAGGTACTGCGTGACAGGTACTGCACAACAAGATCACCTACTGTTGTTAACAGCTGCCTCAGAATATCACCAACTTATGCTGTCAGTTACCTCAGAAGATCAACAACTATGGCTGATAAATCACAACACGGTCACCCACTGATACTGACAGTTACTTCACAACAAGATTACCTAGTGAGGCTGACAGTGATCTCACAACAAGATCACCTATTAATGCTGACAGATAAATCACAATAAGGTCACCTACTGATGTGAACAGTTACTTCACAACAAGATCACCTACTGATGCTGAGTTACCTCACAAGATCACCTACTGATGCTGACAGTTAAAACACAACAAAATCACCTACTGATGCTGATATTTACCTCACAACAAGATCACCCACTGATGCTGATATTTACCTCAGAACAAGATCACCTCCTGATGGTGACAGTTACTTCACAACAAGATCACCTACTGATGCTGACAGTTACCTAACAAGATCACTAACTGATGCTGATATTTACCTAACAACAGGATTTACTACTGATGCTGACAGTCACCAAACATATGACTCTCTATTATATCTTGTACTTTTTCAAGCTGCTTGTATCTTTTCTCTTTCCATGTCTCTGATGGTTCTATGACCCTGTGGGCCTGTAAAGATATAGAGGAGGAGGAAGAGGAGCAAAGTGATTAGAGACCACTCCAAAACTTAGTAACCTCCCTACAAGATCACCTACTGATGCTAACAGTTACCTCACATCAAAATCACCAACTGATGCTAACAGTTACCTCACATCAAAATCACCTACTGATGCTGACCATTACCTCAAAACAAGATCACCAATTGATGATGAAAGTTAAATCACAATAAAATCACCTACTGATGCTGGCAGTTACCTCACAACAAGATCACCTACTGATGCTGACAGTTACATAACAACGAGATCACCTATTGATGCTGACAGTTACCTCACAACAAAATCAGCTACTGATGCTGACAGTTACCACACAACAAGATCACCTACTGATACTGACATTTCCTCACAATAAGGTCACTTACAAAAGCTGATATTACCTTTCATTGTCATCACATACACACACTGACAGTTATTTTACATCAATACCTACTGATGCTGACAGTTACCTCAAATTGTGGTCACACACTAAGCATGACAGTTATCTCACTAAAAGCTACTTACAGATGCTCAGTCACCTCAACTTGTGGTTACATACTAATGATGACACTTATCTCACAATAATGTTACTAATTGATGCTATCAGTTACCCCAGAACAAGGTTACATATGATGGCTGACATTCAAGTGATAAAAAGTTACCTAGTAAAACTGACAAATAGTTACTGACTTATGCTAATATTTAACCTTTCAAAAGGTGTACCTTTTAATGCTCACAACAAGGCCACCTACTTATCCTGGCAGTTACCTAACATCAAGGGCAAATACTGACGCTGACAGATAAATCACAATAAGGTGAACTAATGATGCTGAAAGTTACCTCACAAGGTAGCCTACTGATGCTGACAGTTACCTCACAAGATCAACTACTGATGCTGTCAGTTAAATCACCATGTCACAAACTAATGCTTATTGTTACCTCACATTGTGGTCACCTAATGATGCTGACAGTTACTTCACCACAAGATTACCTACTAATCCTGACAGTTACCTCAAACCAAGGTCACCTACTGATGCTGATAATTACCTCAAAAGAAGGTCCCCTACTGATACTGAAAGTTACTTCACAAAAAAGATCACCTACTGATGCTGACAGTTACCTCACAACATCACCGACTGATGCTGACATTTAAATCACAACAAGATCACCTGTCGATGCGGACAGTTACCTGTCAAGATCAACAATCGATGCTGACAATTATATTACAACAAGGTCACCTACTGACGCTGACAGATAAATCACAATAAGGTGAACAACTGAAGCTGACAGTTACCTCACAAGATCAACTACTGATGCTGACAGTTACTTCACAACATCACCAACTGATGCTGATTGTTACTTCACATTGTGATCACCTAATGATGCTGACAGATACTTCACAACAAGATTACCTACTGATGCTCACAGTTCTTCACAACAAGATTAACTTCTGATGCTGACAGATACTTTACTGACGCTGACAGTTCTTCACAACAACATCACCAATTGATTGTGAGAGTTACCTAGCAACAAGGTCTTCTACTGATGTTGACAGTTAAATCAGAACAGGATCAAATACTATACTAACAGTTTTCTCACAAAAAGGTTACATGCTGATGCTTACAGTTACCTCACAAGGTCACCCACTGATGCCGACAGTTACCTCCCTCACGACAAGGTCACCTACTGATACTAACAGTTACTTCACAACAAGGTCACCTACTGATGCCGATAGATATATCACAACATGATCACCGACTAATGCTGACACGTACATTACAACAAGGTCATCTACCAATGACATTTAAATCTCAATAAGAGGAACTACTGATGCTGAAAGTTACATCACAAGGTAGCCTATTGATGCTGACAGTTAAATCACGAGATCAACTACTGATGCTGACTGTTACCTCACAACATCACCGACTGATGCTGATTGTTACCTAACACTGTGATCCCTAATGATGCTGACAGTTACTTCACAACAAGTTTACCTACTGACGCTGACAGTTCTTCACAACAACATCACCTACTGATGGTGAGAGTTACCTCACAAAAAGGTCTTCTACTGATGTTGACAGTTAAATCAGAACAGGATCAAATATTTATGCTGACAGTTTTCTCACAAAAACGTTACCTGCTGATGCTTACAGTTGCCTCATAAGGTCAACCAATGTTGCTGACAGTTACCTCACAACAAAGTCACGTACTGATACTAACAGTTACTTCACAACAAGGTCACCTACTGATGCCGATAGTTATCTCACAACAAGTTCACCAACTGATGCTGACACTTAACATTAGAACAAGGTCACCTACTAATGACAACATTTAAATATCAATAAGGTCAATTACTGATGCTGAAAGCTGCTTCACAACAAAACAACCTACTGATGCTGACAATTACCTCACAAGATCACCAACTGATGATGAAAGTTAAATCACAACAAATTGACCTACTGATGCTGACAGTTACTTCACAACAAGATCACCAACTGATGCTGACAGTCACTTCACAAAGTCACCTACTGTTGCTGACAGTTACCTCACAATAAGATCACCTACTGATGCTGACAATTTTATCACATCAAGATCACCTACTGCTGCTGACTTACCACACAACAAGATCACTTATTGATGCTGATAGTTACCTCACAACAAGATCACCTACTGATGCTGAGTTACCACACAACAAGATCACTTATTGATGCTGACAGTTACCTCACAACAAGATCACCTATTGATGCTGACAGTTACCTCACAACAAGATCACCTATAAATACTGACAGTAACTTCACAGCTAGATCACCTACTGATGCTGATATTATCTCACATTCATGGAAAATGGTTGTGTTTGACGTTTATTTCAAAAAGATTTTTAGGTGTCCCATTTTACATAAATTCACACACATGTATTAGTAAATGAGTAAATATTAATTATGTGTACTAAATATGATGTAAATTTCAATTTCAGCTACCATCTCCTCCATTCGATGAGGTCAACTCAGACACGCCAAAAATGGAGGAAGAAACCGCACTCAGCCTGACAGTATTGGAAAGAATGGAAGATTGTTTAGGAATAAAGTTTGTATACTTCTTCATCAGTTGTTGCATGCAACAAATGTTGGCTTCTCTTGAAATATTTCTAATCATCATAGAGGAAATTCACAGAGTCATCCCATATGTTAAGCTCATGTATTTTTCAGACCTCAGTGTTTAATTCATCAATGATTTCTTCAAATACTTTTGTTCACTTTCTTATTGCACCCATTTGTATCATACTGAAGCTGACAGTGAACGCACGAGATCAACTACTGATGCTGACAGTTACTTCACAACATCACCAACTGATGCTGATTGTTACTTCACATTGTGATCACTTAATGATGCTGACAGATACTTCACAACAAGATTACCTACTGATGCTCACAGTTCTTCACAACAAGATTACCTACTGATGCTGACAGATACTTTACTGATGCTGACAGTTCTTCACAACAAGATCACCAATTGATGGTGAGAGTTACCTAGCAACAAGGTCTTCTACTGATGTTGACAGTTAAATCAGAACAGGATCAAATACTATACTAACAGTTTTCTCACAAAAAGGTTACATGCTGATGCTTACAGTTACCTCACAAGGTCACCCACTGATGCCGACAGTTACCTCCCTCACGACAAGGTCACCTACTGATACTAACAGTTACTTCACAACAAGGTCACCTACTGATGCCGATAGATATATCACAACATGATCACCGACTAATGCTGACACGTACATTACAACAAGGTCATCTACCAATGACATTTAAATCTCAATAAGAGGAACTACTGATGCTGAAAGTTACATCACAAGGTAGCCTATTGATGCTGACAGTTAAATCACGAGATCAACTACTGATGCTGACTGTTACCTCACAACATCACCGACTGATGCTGATTGTTACCTAACACTGTGATCCCTAATGATGCTGACAGTTACTTCACAACAAGTTTACCTACTGACGCTGACAGTTCTTCACAACAACATCACCTACTGATGGTGAGAGTTACCTCACAAAAAGGTCTTCTACTGATGTTGACAGTTAAATCAGAACAGGATCAAATATTTATGCTGACAGTTTTCTCACAAAAACGTTACCTGCTGATGCTTACAGTTGCCTCATAAGGTCAACCAATGTTGCTGACAGTTACCTCACAACAAAGTCACGTACTGATACTAACAGTTACTTCACAACAAGGTCACCTACTGATGCCGATAGTTATCTCACAACAAGTTCACCAACTGATGCTGACACTTAACATTAGAACAAGGTCACCTACTAATGACAGCATTTAAATATCAATAAGGTCAACTACTGATGCTGAAAGCTGCTTCACAATAAGATCACCTACTGATGCTGACAGTGTTACCTCATGAATACACAACCATGTGAAGCCTTTTGTAAGCAATTTTGTATGGTGTATGAAAAACCCCCCACCTATTGGCAAAGGCTCATATATGTTCATAATGTATGGATACAGATTTATTATGTATATTGCATATCATATGGTGTAAATATATATATTATATGGTGTAAATTTCAATTTCAGCGAGCGTCCACAACGGACTACCTGTTTGCCGTGAAGAGACGATGTGTGGAGGAGGAAGCAACAGTAAGTTTGACAATCTTTGAAGTGATGGATGATAATATAACAGTGAAGTCTGTATATCTCTTGATTAGTCCTTACATGCAAGAAATACTGACTTATCTCAGAATATTACACCTACTGTTTCTTTTTTTTTTTAGTATTGTAACTTGTGGGTAAGGCTGGTTCAATGATCACATTTCACAGGCTGTCAGAAAAACTATTCTTATTTTGTAATGTTTTTCAAAAACCCTATCATTTTTTGTTGATAACTTGTCATAGAAGCTGCAATAATTGATGCTCTCACAAGAATTTTGCAGTTTAGTGTAAAACCTGCATTATTACTTTCATTTTTGCAGCTTGGCATAAAAGCTGCATTTGGGCAGACATTTTGCAGTTTATGAGAGAACTTCATGACAACTCTTATTTTGCGACTTATCTGAACAGTCACATTAATGCTCAAATTTTGCAAGACTAGATAATGTTTTTTTTTTAGAGCTACATTAGATCTCAAAAGAAAGCCTGAATAATCAAAACTTTTTTTTTTTAAGAGTTTGGATTACTTGAAGATAAAAACTAAGTACGTGTAGATTTATAACTTTGATTTGGTTTACAATATTAGATAAAATATACAATTTGAAAAAAACAACAGCAACAAAAAAAAAACCCAAAACAAGTGACCATTAGTGAAATAAAGGACTGTAAAATTGCTTTTCATTTTTGATTCCTTTTACTGGGGCATTCCACAATGAATAACAAGGAAAAAACAATTTTTACTCAAGTTGATCGATGATGGCTTATGAAAATCTTATTAAAACTCCACTTCAGAAGCCACACCGACTAAAACATATGGTAGGAAAAGAAAGACACGAGACTTGCTGGCAACTTGAACCAAAATCCAAATGGATGAGGGAGAAACCATGGCAACTGGGTGACCTTGTCCTCCCAGTGAGTGCTGGCCTGGGCATGATCAATAACTATGATAGTTATGTCTGACCAGAGCTTTGACAGGGCGAGGGTAAGTACTGAGCATGGAGCCAAGGTCCCTCACCGGCTCTGACTCTTCATGGCTGCCCAGATTCTCTTCAAATCACATCACTTAGTTTGATCCCAGAGGTGGCCGTCCAGTTCCCTGGACCAAAGCGCTACTGCTGGTCACAGTGGGTGGTCACGGGCCGTCCCCGCTAATGCTACTAAACCAGTCATTTTCTTCATTTTGACCAAGTTGATTACCCTGGTTCTCCGGTTTCAAAGGTAAACCCTCAGTCCAAGGTATGAAATAAAAGCTACATTTTTGCTTTCTAACTCCCAGCTGCTTATTTTCTTCTGTGTGTGAGATCACAAATCGGTGACTCTCTGAAAAATCTCATATAAATACAGTATCTTTTATTTAAGTTCTGAAGTTTAAAAAAATTAATAATTAAAAGTTCATTGACATGGTAGATCAGATTTTGCTTGAATTGCTTTCTTGGGTTGAACCTTGCTTTTAGGTACCATAAACGTCTTTGTGATTTAATTCCTTTTGTAATGATTTATTACAAGGTTGTGCATAATGGTCCAGTTCTAGATTATATTCTTTGTTGCAGTTTATCATGCATCATTCCAGTGAAGCATATTAACCAATCTAAATAAACCCTTTTGAATCTGCAGTTCCCTGAGTAAAATCTAGGAAATGCAGTCAAAATGTCTTTTCCTTGTCAGACTTGAAAGGGTCTTTATTGTTAACATAATTGAATTAATACTGACACTGATATTATTGTTGACAGACGCCCCTGTCATACACAGCACATAATTATATTCTTTTAGTCAAAGACTGAAAGATGTGACTCTGTAAACAGAGTGTAATATAGAAAGTAACAGTTCACATATTATTATAGGGGTAACTCGGTAATTTCTATTCGTTTTTTTTTTTTTTTTTGTTTACACATACATTACAACAAACAATGCAGAGGGAAGAAAATACTGAATGAATATGAACAGTAGATACCAGACTCCAGAGGATTACAGGACCATTGATGGGATTGTTGAGAGGGGAAATACAAGTTTTTGCACAGACACAGACTCGACAATTTGCACACATTTAGGCTATTGACGAATTCTAGCATATGCACACAAATACCAGTGCCAGTGTCTACACCTGTACATAACAGAAAAAAAAGAAGTATTCCAGGACAGCCAGTCTTTGCCTGCTATCAAACACGATGATAGAGCAGTAAAGTTAGTATTACACAAGGCAACTACACTTACAGATCTGATATCTGACACAGATGATGCACTAGGAAGACAAATAGATAAGAGTAAATTATATGCTCTACAAAAAGAAGGCAAGATGCTTTCAAAACAAGAGGGCAGCCTCTCATATTTTACAGGAAAGCACCTTTGAGCTTGCTGGCTCCCCTGCACAAAAAAGGCTTATGTATTAAAATTGTAGACAGAATCAAGCAGTCAGTAGCTAGATAAAGTCTAGTTCAGCGATGTCAAACTTCCGACTTTAGTCGGAATTCCGACTTTTTGGTTGTCCCCGACATTCCTACTTTTGACCAATCAACTACTGACTTTTATTGAATCCACAAGACACTGCAGTTTTATAATAATTTGCAACACCAATTTCGCACAACGACTACAATGAACCAGAAGTAGATACCTCGGACAATAGACTGTTTGGCGGCTGTTTGAAGATCGAGATTGAAGTTCGTCGGGCTTGATTCCTCAGACCCGACAAAATGCAGTTGAGTGGTTGCGTGAGAGTTGTTGATAGAATTATTGACAACAACAAATAATCAAGGATGTCAAACTCCCGACTTTAGTCAGAATTCCAACTTTTTGGTTGTCACCGACTTTCCCACTTTTGGCCAATCAACTGCCAACTTTTACTGAAGCCACAAAACAACAGGGTTTCCAGATACATTTCAGTCAAAGAGCCAAATCGGAGACGCCAAAGGGTAAAAACAAATCTCCAAATAAATTTTAGGCGCCGAGTTTGGGAGCCAAAACTTTTTAAAATTTATTTTTAATTCGCAGTCTGAATATTGGCTTAATTTTAACGAGACTATGGTTGTTTAATCTCTTTCTCTCTCACTCACTCACTCTAAATTCACTTCACCGGCAAAATAAAGTACGGTAGGCCTGCTTACCAACTTCTGTGCAAGCTGTATGTCGAATACACAACCATGTACAGCCTTTACTCCTCCCACACTGAAAGCTCCTTGTGATGTCCGCATTGATCCCTCACTCTTATGCCTATCAAGAATCACTCTCCAGAATATGTTTAAACTGATTTATAAGTGATTGCAAAATCCCTGCAAAATGAAAATCATAGCCTTTCGTTTATTTCATGACAAGGAAAGAGTGCACAATATTTACAAATCTTTTGAAGTTTCAGCGGGCATTTTGACGTCACAGAAACTGGAGGATGGCTTCATCAACATCCTCTTCTGTTTCCGATTGCATCAGTGAATTT
>JBCAUA010744378.1:0-15062 GCA_038406235.1 Peronia verruculata | reverse complement strand
ACATACATACATACATACATACATACATACATACAGACATACATACATACATACATACATACATACATACATACATATATACATAACATACATACATACACATACATAGATGCATACATACAAACATACATACATACATAATATACATACAAACACACATACATAGGCCTATACATACAGACAGACAAACAATCAGTCAGACACGATGTTTGCGTCAACAACTTACAAGTGGATGATACAAGGTATAATGATACAAGGTATAATAAATATGAGATGAATCTCACTCTCTTTGGTATGCAGTTTGTTTTCTACAAGTTATACATTTGAACTACATGTATGCACACATATTGTAATCAACATGTAATATTGTAATGTGCATACTTTAGCTTCAAAAACTGGATTTACTAATGTGGTGAAGAAATTGCATTTCATGTAATATTATTATTATGTTTTTAATTCACAGAATGAGGACATAAGATAGACAAATGACTGAAATCTGAATATTTATTGACTTTATTCTTGTACTTGATTTCAGAGGGCAAATTGATTTTCAATCAACTTCCCCTTCTGGAGATTGATGGCAAAAATCTGATCCAGTCCAACAGCATTGCACGCTATCTTGGCAGGAAGTCTGGGGTAGCAGGAAAAAATGAGGATGAAGCTGTGCTGTAAGACATTAAATTTAGGCAGATACTCTTGTACAACTTTTTCAATGCACATTGAACAGGCGAATTCATACTGTACAGATATTATGCACACAGCCATAGTCATAAAGAAAAGGTAACAGAGCATAACTGGAATGTGTGCATTTGGTTGGGATAAAATTGGGATTTAAAATAATTCAGATATAAAATAATCATGCAGTTACATGTCAATTTAATATGCCTTGGGTTAATGATATGTACATTTTGCATTTATAATCCTCATGAAGTAAGAGATAAGTTGATGGCAGCTGACATCAATAGTACAGAGTACTCTTAATACACTTTTGACAAATTGTATTGAATAATGGCAGGAACAAAACAGCATGTGTCTGATGGCCCATCAAAGCACCAGATCATCCTACTACAAAAAAATTAGTCTTATCTTTGAAACTTACTAGACCTTCCTACACTTGACTAACCAGTCTCAAGGTCCTGTCCTGTTATCCACTGAATTGATTTTGTTATCACTCTCCAAATCCATGCTCATTGTTGATTACATTTGTTGTTTGGCTCACTATAATGCTGTGAAGTAGATTTGTCACTTTTTCTATCATATGTTTTACATTGACAATACATGTATATAGACAGTAAGTGATGCATTTAGCAACAGATTAACCAAGAAAACACATTCACACACAGATAGTTTGAATGGATAAATGATGGATGGAAAAAATGTTTGAGGAACTCTAATTCAAGGAACACGAGAACTGCCTCAGTAGAGGAAGAAAAAGATACATATTCCATATTAAATGCAATACTAATAACACTGTTAGGTCAAAATAGACTTCCCCCTGTGCTGTTTTCTATATACATGTATAGATATTAATGGGCTGATCCTTCCCATGTATGTAAATTTGTTGTAGTTATCCTGTTCTCCCACCCATCTCCCCTCCCTCTTTTCCACTTTTCATGCTGATCTATAATGATATAAATCTGCTTTTGGTTGTAGTCAGTAACGTTTTGTGTGTGTAAGTGGGGGTTGATGGGAGGGAGAGAAAAGATTTCTTTGTAATTGTTGTCTCACAAGCCTGCATGGCTTGGTGGATGGATAGTAAAATCACACTGACTCAAAGTTGATTAATTGAGGAAGAGAAGGAACAGAAACAAATTTAATATAGGGCCTACACATATGCAAAAGAAAGGACTAGTCAAGTGACTATCTGGCCAGATATTAACAACTTAGTGTGCCCACCCCTACTCTAATGTACTGAAGTTTTGTGCTGACTAGTCACAATTAAATTAATGATGCACTCCCTTACACCACCCTGGAGGGGAGTGCATCATTGAGTGGCTGAGTGGTAAAGACTGTTTCTACCTGTTCATCAAAAAGAGTTTTTTTGCACATCTATGTTTCCTTATTGAGCCATTAGTCACTTCATCTTGTGCCGAGTTCAGGTTTGACAAAGAACTAAACTTCAGCAACAGTCGTTATTTTTGGCCATCGCTTTGTTCAAGAGATCTGTAATTTCAAGGAATACATGTTTAAGTTAATCATACTTGATCACAGTCTATTGATGTCTTAGATGGTACAGTGTACTGTAAAGAATGTACATATATAATTATGTTTTCCTCTCAGTCTCTTACAATATCACTAGACTTGTCACTTATCCCTTGTCATAATTAAAACTTTCCCCATAAATATATGTAGCACAGGATAACAAATACATGTAGATAGCTACTAGAAACAATTTCTGATTGATACAAATGTTATGACCAATATTTATATTCAACTAATAAAAACCTGGAAATCCCTGGCGGAGTGTTTGTACCCTCTGCTAAAAATAGAACACCCACTGATGTTTGTTACCACTCCACCACGAGATCTGAGAGCAGTTCTCATTGGTCCCGTGTATCTTTTATGTGTTTTTGTATGTCAGTCATAGTGAACAATTTGTAGTGTTTGTATCCCCCCCAACTAAAATTAGACGGGGGAGTTTCAGCCATTGGCTTGGTCGGAACAAATCTATTGTTTTCTTTTTTCAGAATTGACATGTACTATGAAGGTGGGCGAGACTTCCTCAGTCCAGCACTGCCCATGATGTTCATGCCAGAGGCTGATGTCTTGGCAAATATGAAAACTGCTTTAGCCAAAAGTTTTCCAATTATTGAAAAGGTAATGTACTTGTCTGTAGATTGTGATATATTTTGTCATCAGATATTATTATATTTGTTGTCAGCTGTCAGCATTTTGTCAACGTTCACCTGCAGTGCTGTGTTAGCTAATCAGCACCTTTACTATGTAGAATAGTGACATATGTATCTAAAAGATGTTCTGATCATAGAATGTCAAGTAAAGCTAACAATGTGACAAGCAGGGCAGTTTTAGAAACGGTGATTGCAGTTGACACATGTTTATCAAGAGATGAGGTTAAAATATCTGTGATAGTTCTTGTGTGGTAAGTCTTTGCTCTGCTGCTACAAATCATTCATCCTGTCTGCTACAGTATACATGTAGTTGTATGTGGCATATGGATCTTCTGTTCTCAGGTGGTCAACATGTTAAAGTTGCAGAAAGCATCGTCCAGGGTTCAGTTTTACTCTTGACAAAAGTGTTGGTTTTCCCACACTTGTGAGCAAGCCCTCATTCTTTCTAATGACATACCCTGTGCAATGTGAAAAATAAATAAGTAAATTATGATTTTCAATTTGAGTTACATATGTGTGCTGACTGGCCAATCAAAGTGATAGTAGATCTGTGATAAGCTTTAGCAGTCTGTCAGTTGCATTGTGACTGTAATGTTTTTTGAAGTTGTAATGCTAACTCTTAATCTGCAAATCAGCCTACATTACAATATCTCTCATATCGTGGAGTGTTCTGTGACTATCCTGCCATTGCTGTTCAATTGTAGCTCTCATGACTTTTTTTTTTTTAAACTGTTGTGTGCCATCCCCTCAATTTCTTCTGGTTAAAATCATTTCCACCATAATTTCTCATGGGATATTTAAGTGTGAAATGTGAACACACTATGTGTAATTTTGTATATGCATGTACATTATCTCTAGTTATTATTGATGACACATATGTGTAATCATTGTCACTTAACACTATAGTTCTCCAAAAAGCAGACTGTTGTCTTAAAGTCTTGTTATCATCGTGAAATGAACACTAAAACTCCCTTTTGTCACAGGTATCCTTGGCAGCTCACAAAACCGTTCTATTTACACATACAGACATGTAATTAAATACTCAGCAGACAAAAGGTAGACTGATTTTGTAGAGACATCTACAAAAACACAGGTTCCTTCCTGTTGCTTTAGATTGTCAAGCTGTTGCTCGCAAGGACCAAAAGCAATGAAAATTTATACAGCAAAATCCTGCACTCATAGGCTCCTTTCACACACATCGACCATGTCATCTACCATGGATGACATGCCATCATGAACTGAAATAATCACTATAATCTGTAGGGGCTTACATACATATTAACCTCAGCACGTCAGTGTATAATAGTATACGACCACCATGGTTAGTTTCATGACATTACTTACATGACATTAGTGTCATCTGTGACATTGAAATATGCACTTCATTGTATGACTATGAGTGTTCCAGAGATGCACTGACTTCCTCTGGTCATCAGCGAACTTCCTGCCAATGAACTCGGACTAAGAATATGGTTTCAGCTTTCTGATCTTGGAGAACACAGACATAGAAGTTTTGATCACATTAGTACATGGCTTTAATTAATTAAAAGTTATAAAATTGTTCAGGCATGAGATAGTTTTTTTACTTTCATTTCTAAAAGTTTGAATCAGTTTCAAGAACGAGTTTATCAAGAGAATTAGTTCTTCACCCTCTTCCTTTTCTCCATCTTGCTCCTTTCTTCTTCATCTCCTCCTTAATAATAATATAAATGTAAGTACATCAGCACCTCATGATTGTTCATGTCAGACTAAAGCCAAATGATGTCATTCAATAGAATTCACCAATATACTGGGAAATTCCATTGACCATATCCTTGACCTTGTGTCAGTGTAAGTTTGCCTCAATCGTGGTGTGACCCTGTTGTGGTGGGTAAAAACTTTTGACTAAAATTCTTTTCTGTGACCCCTCTGAACCTAGACACCCTCCAAAAAATAGTAGCAGTGAGTAGTGTTATATTACTGTTAGTGATTTGTGGATGTATTTCTGCATCGTTGGCTTTTTTCCCAAAATCTTATGTCCTACTATTGACACTTTGGACAGACTTGATGTGCAATGCAATTAAAATGGTGAAAATAAGGTGATGCATGTGAAAGAGGATGTTTTTTTGATCCCGGCTGATGAGTGGAATGTTAATGTATGAAGTTTATGTGTGTCAAAGAGGCCACAGATTTCAGTTCAACAGAGTAGCTTGCAGTCACAAAATAGAAATTGTCATAATTTTCTAAACAAAAAGGAATCAGTAGTGGTAGGTGCATCAAACAATTTCACTTGCTAACCTTGTAAAGGAAACAGTAGTGATCAAACATACGGCTGTGAAAAAGATTTTGTCTAGTCTTATGCATGAACATGTGTACTGCCTAACTGCATTGTAATGATAATGTTAACTTATATACATGTGTATACTCACACATGTAGACTTATATGCATAGTGGTCTACATTAGCTGTGTTCATATTGTTGCGTGTTGTACATGTAAATGTATTCAGTTTCATGTTATATTTTGTTGTTTTCAGAAGAGCATTAATGAGATCTAAGTTCAGGATATCTTTTAGCCAGTGCACCTATTACAGGTGTTAGTCTAATGCTCTTTCTCTTGATCACAGATTTTGGCAGCCAGTGGGACAGGTTTTTTTGTAGGCAGGAGTTTGACCCTGGCTGACATCAGCTGGATTGAACCTCTGCTTGTTTATCAGGAATACTTGGGCACTGATATTTTCACAAACTATCCAGCTATTAAGGTAATGATGGCACTGAAATTGATAACAGCAACAAACATAGTGATGATGGATTGTAGGCAAGACGTGTTTGTCATGGAATATTTAATATTGACAGTTAAATACCTTATACATTTATTTATTATTAATACAGTGATCTCCACCTAAGAACCCTCCACCTAAGAGCCCGGTCCGCCTAAGAACCGGTCTCTGCTGTGAAACCGAATTTTTCCTCTATAATTTACCCCTCTCACAAACCTGCTCTGGGCCTCATAAAAATCCGTCTAAGAGCCCAGTGTCGGACCAAGATACTCAAGTACTTATGGTATAATTCCACATCATATTGTCCTCTTAAGAGAAATGCACAGTACTAGATGTGCAGTAAAATGGGGATGTGATGGAGGGAACAGGTAGACAAAGGAGTGGAAGTGATATACTTGATGTATGACTGCGTAATCAGGCCACGTTGTTGACTAACCCATAACCATTTCTTTGTTTGACAACACATGGGACAGCACTTGTGATAAGCTTTGTGGACAAGGAGGTGTAAGTTAAGCCTCCTGACTGGTCAACTGTTTTGCTGCTTCAGTCGGTCTGTAAACACTTGAGTCACTCGTGCGATTATCCAGGGATAGCATAGCAATATCATGTTTTCAACTATGATACTGTTATGTGAAAACTCACAGGGCGTTTAAGCGCTAGACAGTATTGATGTAACTTTTCGCTAAAAGATCAGGAATTGCTACATCTAGTTATAACACACATAGAGAAGAAGGCTGTACTTATTTGCATAGATAAATCTTGAAGTAACGGTAACGATTAACAAATCACAGTAGTGAAGACAATCTGTGGTCAGATGAGTTATGTAACTTTTCAATTCGCCTAAGAACCCGTCAGCCTAAGAGCCCGCTTTGTTTGTCTCCCGATGACCGGGGTCTTAGGCGGAGACCACTGATTATGTTGCTAAGATTTAATGTATATATAGAAATACAGACTGGCTGTCTTTCGATTCAATTTTGTGTTCTTTTGAAGAATATTTGTTTGATCTCAAAAAGAAATTCTTTCCATTTTTGCAGTAAATGGGAGGTGCTATACATACTGTATATATACATGTACATGTATGCTGTTGTACTTTCCACTTAGACCTACATGTATATGCTTGCACTGGTGCACACACACACATATTCTGCAGCAAGGGCTTAATGTTTGGTTGCTCATTTTACTGTACTGATGCAAATCCAAGAGTTCGGTTTCTTTTCTTCACTATTCAGAAATTCTATGACACCGTGATATCTCAGCCCCGCATTGCTGCATTCCTGAAAGGCCCTCAGAGAAAGAGGAAAAACGATGCACGTTATATTGGGGATGTCAAGAGAGTTCTTGCCAGGAACTAAAGTTGCTTTTTCTAGATTTTCAGTTACTTTGTGCTATAATTCTGTTTAAACAGTTCAACTTTTCATTATACATGTATAATAAAATTTTACTGAATTTGGAATCATTCCAGTTCTCAGGGCATTTGTGTAACAGCTGTAGTATTATTAGATTCATGAATTAAACTCAGTGGGATATCTTGACTTTCATGCTTGTTAATGTTATTTGTCTCTTCACATGGTTTAACAATAGTGTTTCAAATTCATATTTTATGGATCTGTGGCTTAGATTTTATTCAACATACCCAATCTTTTGTGCCATAGCAGCTGCAGATTTGTATTTACTATTATTACCAACTGCAGTTTTTAATTGTTGAAAAGATTTGCTGCTTAAGATCACTTCAAATAGTGTAACAGGATGCTTTGCTTCTGGTTTCATTTGTCAATGCCAACCTGATAGTCAGGGAAGGATGCTTGAGCACAGATGATTCACCATATTCTCTTGTGGTCTTAAATAAAGTGAAAGTTAATAAAATGTTTGATTTACGTGTGAGGGTTATACAGTGCATTTAAACTTCTGTTTTGTTTGTTTTGTTCTCTATTCTGTGACTTGATAAACTTATTCATTCACCCTTTGCACTGGCTCAGTATTTGACACCCATTTTTACAACTGGTCTCAATAATGGAATGGTTCAAGATATGAAGGATCTCGCCATGATACCCCAAATTCACATAACCTTGACAACTACATGTATCAAACAAATCTCAGATGAGAGACAGACAGACATTAGAGTGGGCTTGATTTAGATAAGTGATGATGATTCACGGAACAGGTTGCATTTAACAGAAATTTTGCAGCTGATAAGGTTTCAGTGTAGAGATAAGTAAGAACAAAACAAATATGTACATACATATAAAGTACTGCTCTTGATGCTTATATACATATAAAGTACTGCTCTATATAATATATGCTTATATCCAACACTGAGTAGAAAATCACGTAATCGTTATGAAGTAACAGAGTGCATAAACAGTACAATTTCCAGTATTCTCTCAGACCTTTACATTACTACTGCTATTTAGTGGATTCTATGACACAGTTATTGGTTTCAAGCAAACAACACAGACTAAGTTCTCATTAATTTTTTAAATTTTATTTTAATAGCTTATATTCTAAAACAATCACTCAAGCATATTCCTAATTACAGTCATATTCAATGATATTCCATCATGCTAATGGCCATTTCCACTGATTTTTTGGAGCTTGACCAACCAGTGGCTCCCAGGCTTTCCACTGCAACATTTTTCTGGACAGGAAAAGTTCTCTTTCTGCCTGAAATAAATAAATAAATAAATAAATAAAACAGGTCAGGGGACTTATGACTAGGTAATGCATAAAATTTGTGCCCATGTATGTTTTCAACAAACTGTTTTGTTATAGATGCAATGATAAGTGGCCACAACAAATAAACATGAACAATCTTTGATTCCTCACAAGTTGTTTGACTTCTACTGGTCTAGGAGTCAAATCATTTCAGTCACTGATGTAATGATGATGTCTTTACTCATTTTTTCCCCCTCCTTGTTAGTTGAGCTATGGCTGCTGGGTGACAAATGTCGGTCTCTAGAGACGACTGTTTCTTTTCTCTTATGCAGTCCCTGTCAACTTGTTCACAGAAAAAAAAAAATCCAATATCCGGTAAAATGACAGTCTGTGTCTGTTTCAAACGACAATAATGTCACATCATAAGATCACTTTATTTAAACTGTTTCATCAACAGGAAATCTGAGAGGAGGTACAGCCGGAGCCTTTAATACAAGAAACCGCTTATAACAAGAGCATTGTTAATCCTTACTTCCACTCCTACTATGGCCTTAGTAAATATTATCTCATAAAGCAACTGTCCATGGCAGTTGAATCATTTATTGTGGGATACCTGTACCGCCATGGGCTCACAATATAGTGCACAGCGACATTCTGAAACTGTATCAATTTCAAGGGGATCAAGTACACTTACTAACATAATTGCTTGACAACTATTATAATTTTCATCTGCTTTGTTCATTGGGTGTGCTGTAAGGGGAGAGGGAGAGGGGATAGATGGCGGGCTATGAGATCAGCCAAGTGGTAGGGGGAAGAAGAGGCTGGTTCATTAATAATTCCTAATATGATAGACAAAACAGGCTAAGGTGGAGGGTCCACATAGTCAAAGAAAGGACTCAGTGTAACATCTAACACTAGGTAAGTTAAGTCATGACATATCTTGTATCATTCACTAACCACTTGATCCAGTTAACCAGTCAACAGTTGTGAATACTGATAAGTGCATTTGCATCTGTTTGTGATGTTGATATCACATTGTTTCAATTGCCATGAATCAAGCAAGATTTATTAGCATCGCATTTTTATCACATTCACTGTGAGAGTTTTGCTATTCCATACATCAACATAGCCAAAGTGAATATGGCCTTTACTTTCACCTCATCCTTATGACAATGTGCTCAAGAAATCTTGTGGAGGGAGGAGGAGGGGAGCAGGTGGGTGAAGTAATATGATACCCTTGATCTTTCAACACATGTAGGCAAGGTTACTCTCGGCACCATGCAAGGCCAGTGAAGTGCTGTGTGTTACACATCTACATAGCCAGTGCTGCTGCTCTTGCTAGACAGAAATCTTACCTTCCAGCTTCCTCTCTCTCCTCCCAAAGATATGATAAAACACTAATTAAAAAGTTAAATTTTGCACTGATTTGCATATATTTTCATCTACTAACACCATGCATGTGTTTTCACTTTGATTCTATGGAACTTAGGCATAAATCATGCCCAGTCAATGAAATGTTACCCTGATGTATGTATTTTGACTTCTGGTGAAGAGAAACATTCCTAATTTTGAATACACTGTCAGCATTATAGTTTTTACAATGCCTAAACCAGCATTACATCTATAGCAGTTGCAAGATATTTGAAGATGCCTCAGAATATTATAAAGTCATTTTTGAAATTTTTGACTGAATGGTCCCAGCATCTTGACAAGCCCCCCCCCCCCCCAAAAAAGGGAGAGGGGGGAGGGGGGAGGAGGGGGGTGTTGGATGGCAAGATGACAAATCAAGGCCATATTACCACTATGGTACTTGTTTCGTTTAGCCAATACACACTGCACAAACATACTACTGACAAATGTATATACATTATATTACAGATAGCCTGGCTTAATGGTCACAGCAGATCTACTTATAGATATAGTCATAAAAGAGTACTCTGCACCCTTTACCGTCTACCACCTCTCATCAAACTACATTAAGCTCATATGTATTCAAACTGAAAAGAAATTACAAAGTCTTACTTCAGTCAGACTGTACTGCTGTTATTTTAAAGTTTTTAACAGTCTTTTCTCTCCAGATTGAATTATGTGCTGATTGTGGAAATAATTTCGGCCTTGGAAACATGTAGATCTAAAAATATCCTTTTCTATTTCCTCATCAGGACAAAAAGGGGCAAATTTTCAACTTTTCCTAATTTATGAACTGATAAATACTTCAAAGATCAAATAGTGCTATTTAAACGCTATGCATAAAAGTAAACAAATTTATGCCCCTCATCAATCGGAATAATCTTTCGGATTCAATGATCCACTTGTTTTCATTTATTGTCTGTGATTCATTTTTGTGCAAAAAAAAAAGACACTGGTTGGTTCGTGTGCACCTGTAATGAGACTTCACCAAAATTTTGCTCAAATTATTTTTTATTTGAAAAAATTTATTTCACGCTGAACCCACGTAATTTGTCATTCCTGTAAGTATTTTATGCATTCTATCAGTCAGCTTGATTAAAAAATGTACACTAGATCATAATCATGGCTTCTAAAACGAATCTTGTATCCCTGCGATAATAACAAAGGGAAAAGAAGACATTCCTGAAGTGTGAACGCCAGATACGAAAGGTCAGAGCAGCCAGACAACAACACTATGTCACTAGTAAGAGAATCTATCAGTGAGTGACCCGCTGTTAGTCACATGACAACGCTTGGCATGTTAGCCGTGCCAGCCGGCAGCATGCAAATCCCAGCACAATGGCTCCCGTTTTCAATACATTGATTTTTGAAAAGAATGGTTATCTGTCCGTAAATGTATATGGTGAAACACAGGGATAAAATGTAACAAAACTAAACATTAGAACATAGAAATAATAAAAATTTACCAGTGAAGTGATGATATGCGAACAATCAATAGTCTTCAAACATGGTTGCATACAAGTAGTAGGGAATACATCTGACTACCTAAATAACAGGAAATCTTTCTTCTCATTGGATGCCAAAACTTCATCCGATGTTAAACGATGACATTGTAGCTCAATTTAGAAGGTTAGAAGGGAACCACCATTGCCAGTGTTTGGTCCATATACCAAGCCCAGGTTGCCTTTATGGTGAGATGGATTTTTGTCTTGGGCCACGCTGGGCTGACTGGCATTGCTAAATATAAAGTATCTTGTATAATCTTGTATAAATAATATACCATTTTTTTCCCCTCTAAATCATTGGATATTTATATTAGGACTTTTCTGTTGGTCACAGCAAATCCTGTTACTGTTAGTATCAGGTTTTCACTGCATCAACTTCTCAATACCAAGAAAAAAAAACAAGAAAATGCAAAATCTTAAGCTTACTTGTTTTATTACTTCCTCTATTTGGCCACAGTTGATCCTCTGCTCCAGTTTAGTCACATCTGATTCCTGTACAAATTTATATTGAAGATCAGTTTCATAAGAAAAATTATGTGGCATCAGACAACAACAATAAAAAAAAACATCATCTCCAGCTTGAAGACTCAATGTTATTCCTATTCCATTCTAATGTTGTAGAAAATGAAAATAAGAAATGAGATAAAGTGTACTGTGCACAAATTTAAACTTTTCTGCTATCTTTGAATGACAAAAATAAATCAATTACAAATTGATAGATGAAATGGTAATAAAATGCTAAAATCACAAAATAGAAAAAAAAAAAAAAAACAATTCAATGAAAAGTTTAAAACAGTTGACTCTACCTCTAATTTTGATCCCATTTCTTTTTTTTTTTTCAAATACAGTGGACCCTCCGAGTTAAGACCCTCTGAGTTATGACCTAAAATTGTATGACGAAACGTTTTTTGTATATGGACCTCCGAGTAGCAACTTCCTCCCAAATTCGATATACAACCCACTCTGATCCTCTTTCTGTAATCCCATCACTCCGAATCGTGACCCACCCGCATGTTTTGAGTTCGTGTTCTTTGTCATCCGTCTGTGTGACTTTTTACAGTGCATACCGTAATAGTACTAATACCAATGCAAGCCTCCTGACTCTCAAGTGGGGAGACAAATCCTTGCCACCCCCTAGTCCGGTGACCAAATTCTCCGCGGTGAAAAACACAAAAGCCAACCTCCTGGGGTTTTCTCAGGGGTAACGTCCATGTGTGAACCATGGTGCGGCCTGCCTCATAGCAAAGACGATTGGCGAAACTACCTTTCCTACCATCCTTAGGCAAATTTGCAAGGCAATACAGCACACTGCGGGCACAGGTACTTGACATGCTCATGCTGCATGGACAATTTCTTTGTCGGAAGAAACTGGTCTGGTACCTGAGCTTGGTCATGCTCGATCAAAATGAAAGATGTGCAATCGGGGAAACGAAAACCGTTCAGTATAAGTGTAGTTTCCATATTAACCCATAGTTTTATTTCATTGCAAGCATAACAAATTATATAAAAAAAATGTTCCCAAAGATTCTTTCTTTGTGACACAAGTTTTGTTTTAAGTGTTTTCTTAATAACCTTGTTAGTGTGTATGTATCTCAAGTCAATTTGTGGATGTATGCAAAGAGGAAAAGTAGGTAAATTACAGTTATTTTATAATGTAATCATGCAAAGAGGAACACGGGGTAAACTGCAGTTATTTTACACTATTTGCAGTGAATTTATTTAATGATAAATGGATATAGTTTTTCTCATCAGCCTCCAGTAATAACTGGGTGAACCTCTCAGCTAAGACTCCCTCCCAGTTAAGACCTTTTTCATGAACATTTGGAAGGGTCTTAACTCGGAGAGTCCACTGTACACACTACACAGAAAGAAAATTGTGATAACAGAGAACAGAGAAAGGGACAGGGAAAGAGAGAGACACTGAGAGAAAAAAAGAGAAGCAGAGAGCAAAGGAAAATACTGTGGAAGAGAGAGATAAAGATAAAGTTCATTCATGGAGTAAGTGGGCTAATGGGTGGGAGCAAAGACTGAAGAAAAAAATCTTACAGCTGTGACAACACTAAGGCGTTCCTTGATAATGCTTTCTGTATGTCTACGGTACCCCGCGTCCTGTGGCATCTTGCTAAGCTGAGTGAGAATCTTATTGTACAACACCTTGAGGGTCTGAAAAATAAACAGTACAAGAAAAAAGCATACACCACTACACAATGCATTGTTGATCACAGAAATGTCAGTATCACCCCTAATGATGATTCTAGACTACCAGTAAACTTAAAAAGGACTGGGCTGACTTTCTCATACTGGAGTATGGATTGTTTCATGGAATGTTCCTTCCGTGTATCTCTGCCACAGCCCAGCGCCTAGAAGTGATTTTGGCAAAAGTTTCACAACTGAATCATTTTTTCACTAAAGTATAATAATCATAACATCTACTGTTCGTTTCTCACACTGCTTGAAATGCCAGAGGCACACTCATGGAGCTAGCATAGCAAAACTATGTCGTCCATGACACATTTTACATTATCATCCCTAATTTATTAATAAAAATAACAGCAAATTTTTCACTTGCACACACGTGTAATTAAAAGCTCTCTCAAGTACACTGCTCACTTATTTCTTATTGAGAAGGTTGTCTGTTGATTTCTATAACAATAATGAAAAAGATGATGAATAGTGCATGCAACTATTGTTCAGTGATATAAACTATCAAACTGTGAATGACAATAAGACAAAAAAGCAAGCCCCCACCTGTCAAGGAAAACTGCAGTAGATAATTCTTGATCACAAATGAAAAGTTCAGTAACAGTTATGTAGTAACATAACTTTATGTACAAAGAAAATGTCTGTTCATATCACATGGACAGTATTTACCTTATGTACCTACATTGTTAAGTCCCTTTATCTGATCCACTGACTAAACTTTTCTGTTTTTTTCATAACAGATATTTTCAAATTCATGGCAACTGATTCTCCTGTGCACACATCACTCCCAAAATTCAGTGACACACCAAATAGCCCTTATATTGCTTGAATAGATAGTGAATGCAAAATTCACTTCCAGCTAGAAATTCTTAAATTCAGTTTTACCTGATGTGGATGCTTCGCAACAGCCAGCCCTGTTAACCCAGTGGTCTGTGAGATTAAAAAAAAATTATGAATATGAAAAAAGACAACGATATGCTCTGTTATGCTGATATCATAAAGACTCCACATACTGACATCCTCAGCAAAAAAAGATATGTAGTGATCTCTTATGAAGGCTTATAGCCATCACTGCATGCCTGTAAAGTTATTAAACTGTACTACTTTTAGTGAACAAATGATAATGCGCCCCATTTGATTATGCCTTGTCATGGTGGTTTCTGTATTATCCATCAACGGGAATACATTGACCAACTTTCTTGCTATGCCAGTTTTGACGCAAGGAAACAGCCGTATATATTTCTGATTGGCTGCCAAGTTTCATTCACACTGGGTAAGAAATAACACCATAGCCATAAGAGTATGTGGATGAGTGTAACCGCAGTGTGCTTTCAGTCCACAAAAGAACCAATGGTGGTGATTAAAATCAGGCCCATGGCAGTGTAGTTGAAAAGCATTACTATAAAATGACGTTTGGGGTGATGGTAGCAATGATGACAAGGGGATGATGATGGTGGTAATATTGCAAGTTCAGGTTTATGATTTTGTAATGAGATACAAGAAGGAGATCTGGCGCTTTTTCGTTTGTTCCCACCCCGACTTTTATATAGGCCTATTTATTCTAATACCAAATAATAGAACAACCCCTCTGGCTTACCTGCTGGGACCCTTGACCAGCGCAAGTCCACCCTAATGCTAACATGTAGGTCAGACGAGCGGGTGACAGTCCTCCCTAACGCTAACATGTA
>JBCAUA010744267.1:0-15064 GCA_038406235.1 Peronia verruculata | reverse complement strand
CACTAAAATGTGGCTGAAAAACATGGAAAAAAAGGTCCCCCCCCCCCCCCCCCCCTTTGGCGTTATTAATACATCTCCTTTAAAGAGAGGTCTTTTTCAAGACGTGACAATCCTTTTGGAAATCAGTAAATGGTCTGTGCTTGTTTCATATTTCTAAAAATAAAATGTAGACAGATAATGAACATCCTTTTTCTCTCGACCACCCGGATACGATGATCGGGCGTCCGGTTTTCTCTGGTGCTTTCTGATTGGTTTCCTAGTAATGCTTTTTTTTTTTTTTTTCATGCACCGCCAACCATTGTTCATAAACTCAAGACTGAACCCTGCCAGGTCGTACTATAATTACAAACAATTCAAGTCAAAAATAGTACAGAACTTGTTTTTTAGATGAGTTATTCATATGTATATGAGATGTAATTTCCAAACGCTTCGGCATCCGTGCAAATGTTTGCATATATTCTCCACGTTGAACAATTCCAAACGTGTCCACAGCTAGTGACTGGTATGTGCTCTCAACGGGCATCTGCTTTTTCTCAGAAATACAACACTTGTTGTTCCTCGCGTGTGCTCTAGATAAGGTCTACTGCTTACCTTCAGTTAGAGCAAAACGATAGCCTTTTATTCGCTCCTGTACCTACTTTATAGCATTTCCCATTTGTATCATAAAGACATAATTACGTTCATAAGAATTAATTGCCCTAACTCCCTGTGTCAACATCAGCAGAATGAAAGAACTACTCTCCTGATGAAGAGATAAAAAGTAAAATAAACACAAAATTTTATGATCTATTTCACATAATTTTTATCTTCCCTACTGATCACTTTATGCAGCCTACATACATACCACTGTCAGAAACTGGGGTGGGCGGGAGTAAGAGGACCGGGAGGAAGTGGGTAAGGAGAGGGGGGGGGGGGTACAATTCAAACAATTTATTCTTTTCCTGGCTGATTCTCCATTTCAAACAAGATCATTTGAGGACAATGGTGCTCCACAAACATGAACTATTTGCCAAGTTGGCGCATGGAGTTTCATATTATACTCCCAACTGCAACCTGCTCGCCTATCTCTTACTCTCCCTCCTTCTCCACAAAAAAGCATAACAACAAGTTAAATAAGAAACAAAAATCAGCCTGAAGCACAAACTTGTACACTGAGCAACAGAGCAGGAACATTACTGAGTAAATGAAGAATTCTTACCGAGTGCTGATTGAGGCTACCAATGATTTCCTTGTGGTCTACAGCCAGGCTGGCATAGATCACTCCATTCTCCGCCGTCCCACTTGGCTCCAATGATACCGTGAATCAGAAAGATGACGTGAGGTCCCCCTGTGCCTCAACAAAAATTCAATCACTGCACCTGAGCTGGAGCGAGTTAGCCGAATCTCTCCGAGTGTCCCGGGTCAGTTCAACATGAATTCAATACACAGTGACACTGCACTTCGTTAAATCCTCACAAACGTCCTGTCACAAATATTTAACTTAAATCCTTTTTGGCTGCTCTATCCTTTCAAGTAATCACGGTTCATTAATTCTGAGTCGGCTCATAGTTCAACAGTGAACAAGAAAATATTTCGGTCATGCTGGCAAACTTCGGTGGAACTGGAAAATGAAAGAAGATCTAAGCATCAAACTGCAAAACCACCTAAAGGGAAAACAAAAGCAAATCAATAGTGAATACGGGCGGAATAAATCGTAGCATGTCAGCAAAACAAATGGTATAGATTGAAATAAGTCACCACATATCAAAGGTAACCTTGCACAGTGCTGACCCTCAAAATAAAGTGAGCTGTGTTGTTGAAGATTGAAATACAAAACCCATGGTGACAAAATGAACTGAGCTGTGCACCATCATGCATACTTGAGTACGGTATAGCAAATTCTCTCCTGCTCGTTATTCTTCAAGTGCTAACAACTGAACCATATCAACATCTTGAGACCAAGGTATACACATGTATATATGTGCTAACAACTGAACCACATCAACATCTTGAGACCAAGGTATACACATGTATATATAACTAATATAAGTAATATGTGTGATTGTCGGAAAAATAGACCATTCCCACGGACTGAATCGTATTTTCTGGCTTCGATGATGTCACTTTCGCCAACGGTTAAAAATAACAGGTGCTCTAACACTGGCACGCCTACTCTTGCCACGATGACAAAACTCGAATAAGATCAAAAAGCGACGGATCTACGTGGTTTCTCTTTCTGTCACACTGACAAGTATCACAAAAGTAGCAAACTGATGTAAGCTTGTTCTCTGAGATTGTAACACTTGACATCTAATGCCTCCAATCGACTACAGTTTCATTATATAACTTGATTTATAACAATATATGAGCGTGGTTCACATTTTTCATGTTTTTGAGAGACTACAATAGCGAGTTCCTGCAAATGGGTTCAGAATTGCATGATGAAATCACACAGTACTTAATTTGTTGTATGTGTGCGAGTGCGTATGTGTCTATACAGTTCTCTTGCTTGAGGATAATATGTTCCCTCGTCCGAGATTGTTTCTTCATCTAGACTATTTCCTCATTCAGATTGTTATCCTTGTTATCCTTGTTTCACTCAGAGTGTCTGAGCTAATGTAATGTTTAAAAAACAAATGTAGATCTGTATGTATGTATTTACGTATGTTTTACTGTCTGTCTGTCTCTTTGACAACTCCATTTTAAAAAAAATGAACAAAAGAGTGACAAATAACTGAAGATGCCTGTTACTGCATGCTCATCTCCGTGAGAGACACAGAGACAGATACACAGAGAACAACAGAGAGAAAGAGAGTGAGAGAGATTCTGCTTGCGCACTAAACGAGGAAAGACACGAGAGAAATGGGATGGGATGAATATGGGGAAAGATGGAGGAAGACAATGAGAAACAACGCTAGTTAGTCTCTACTGGCTGGAACATTTCTGTCAATCAACTCCTAGTCATTAAAGTCGCCTGAATTAACCTAGCTGTCATTTTGTCATGAATCATTAATACCTGTGCTCTCACAACGTTTTCGGTTAAACTTTGTCCGGGAACTCTTACAAATTCCGCAAATTCTGTACCAGATGGCTGCCAAAGATGAATTATATTATAAAATTCGAATTTTCTAACATTCACAAGTCCCATGAGGAAATATAATTAAAAAATGATCCATTTATGAGTCACACCTGGCCTGTGTCACTCTAAAGGCATTTTAATCTAGAGACGTACATCAAACTGAAATTCTCTGCATAGCGTGCATGATAGAAGTATAACAAAAAAAATGTACCCGACAGATTCAAGCATCAGCTTATCCCCCCCCCCCCAAAAAAAAAAGACTCGGGTGGCTCAAATTAGAAAATAAGACTTGGTTTCTCTGGTCAACTTGGTTACAACAAAAAATTATCCCACTGAGTAAACATACTTGCAATTTTAGCCAGATTTTAGGTCATTTTATTAAAAGATTTGATTTGTATTTGTAGTATTGCTTCATTACACAAAAGAAGTATTTTTAATAACTCATAAGTGATATTATTATAGTAATTAAAAAAAAAAAAAAATTGTTGTAAAGCAGAAAAAAAACAAACAAAAAACCAGTCACTAAGACTATCACCGAAACAAGAGAAAAACAAACCTGAAAAACGTCAGATTTCACTGCCACTTTTCCCTATAAAAACTGCCTCAGAACATGATAGAAATCTCATTCCTTTAAAATATGGAATCCAATTTTTTTTTACTGAAAACTCAAGTTGGACAATTTATCCTGGTGCTGACGACATGACATTGTGGTTGTTGGTTATTAACTGAAGACATGACATTGTGGTTGTTGGTTTATTAACTGACAACATGGCATTGTGGTTGTTGGTTTATTACCGACAACATGACATTGTGGTTGTTGGTTTATTAACTGACAACATGGCATTGTGGTTGTTGGTTTATTAACTGATGACATGACATTGTGGTTGTTGGTTATTAACTGACGACATGACATTGTGGTTGTTGGTTTATTACCGACAACATGACATTGTGGTTGTTGGTTTATTAACTGACGACATGACATTGTGGTTGGTTGTTGGTTTATTAACTGACGACATGACATTGTGGTTGGTTGTTGGTTTATTAACTGACGACATGACATTGTGCTTGTTGGTTTATTAACTGACAACATGACACTGTGGTTGTTGGTTTATTGTCTGACGACATGATATTGTGGTTGTTGGTTTATTAACTGACGACATGACATTGTGGTTGTTGGTTTATTAACTGATGACATGACATTGTGGTTGTTGGTTTATTAACTGACGACATGACATTGTGGTTATTGGTTTAACTGATGACATGACATTGTGGTTGTTGGTTTATTAACTGATGACATGACATTGTGGTTGTTGGTTTATTAACTGATGACATGACATTGTGGTTGTTGGTTTATTAAATATCTGAACACATTTTCTATGGTCATTAGGGTAAACGGTACAAAATAATACACTGAAATAGTTTATATGTGGGACAGAACAGCATTTCAAGGCCCTATTTCCATTCTGGTAAATTATAATACAGAAAAGGAAGCATTTCGGACTTCAAAAAGCGAGGACAATGACTCTTCACTATATCTGAGGCCATTTCCAAAATTAAGGCCAACAGTAAATATCACCCCCACAAACAGCGCAATGGTGCATGACCATAGTAGATCTATAAGTGAGAGAAAGGGCACATCTGTTCAAGAAGCCTTTGGAGGGGATCATGAAATGTGTGGTGTAACAGGTGGGCACACATATTAAAAAATGTTGCGCTAAAGAATATCATAAAACATGTGATATCACAAATGTGCTAATGCTTAGTGCTATGACATGATTAAGCTGACACTTACTAAACTACTCTGCATGACCAACTACACCATTCAGCATTTTTTCTTCGTCCAGAAAAAGTGCCAAGCTGCAGCTATGGAGAACAATGTTTGGCTTATGGAGCATAATAACCAAAATGACGAATGCCTTAATGACAGTTACATGACAAGAGTTGAATGTGTCCAGCAACAATACTCATAAAAGTCATGAGAAAGTGTATGGTCTCTCTACAAAATTTTAATTTTCTTTTTTTTTTTTTTTTAAGTTAGTTGCTAACATAACAGGGACTAATTACAAGATAATGAACCCGTAAAGTGCAAAGTCTGTATTTTTCAACAAAGTGATTTTCTACTTAATCATTCAACGGTAGTGTTCTTATATACCGACTGGCTCCTCTGTGATATTTCTTACCATGTCACAGAAACTTAAAAGAATTATTAACCTCAATTTTGCTAAACTGTTGTGATCATCATAGCCCCAGTTCATAAGACAACCTTCCAACACTCAATGGAAATACATGTATTACTTGGTAAGATTGAAATTCCATACTAGTCAGTGATTAACTCCTGTAAGTCGAAGCGGAAGAACACAAATCAATAACTACATGGCCTACTTAAGTCCTCTTAAGTACCTTGAAATCTGTAATCCAACATAAATAAACATACTGGAGAGGAATAGCAAACAATCTTTGTTATTACTCATTGAATAACAACTTGACTCGGTTGACAACATGGCCCACTCAACAACTTTTGCATTGACCAGCAAATCAAGCAGCTGATGACAAAAGTGAGCTACTATCATCATAGATGAAAGTTAAGGCAGCCTATGTATGCATTCCTTACATATGAGATGGCTCACTTGTGCTCTCAAGCTGTGACACCATAAGACCAGTACTACACATTTCTTTGTAGCCACAGGAAGTCAAATGGCTGCATCTGATCTAAGAGGAATCATCTAAATCCATGAACCCAGAGGGCTGATAGCTTACAGTTTACATTGAAATTCTGTAACATGATGAATGTCGGCACACCCCTTTATGAAATGGTTTGAAATGTGCAACAGGGTGACAAACCTGACACTTCCATATATAACTGACACATAATTGTGATTACAGCTCCTCTGCTGATGACTAGTTTCAAGTATTATGCGAGTTAGGGGAGGCTATTTGACAAAGCACATGATCAGTCTGAGATCCAATGTAGGCCTACTTTATGTCATTGCCTATTTTGAAGGCTGCAATGGTCTTTTGTCAAAGGCGAAACTAAGCACAAGCGCTGGCCATCCAGCCAGACTGACAGGCTGGCAGCTCACCACAGAGAATTTCCATTCATACATGGCTCATTCGCAGGTCTAAAGTGAAAACATAGCACAAATTTAGCTTTCTGCATCATGCAGAGAAAAATGAGTTTGTTTTAGTGGGGCTGGGACTTAAGGGCAAGATAATGAGTGATATGTCCTGTGATGGACAATAATCAATAAGACACTTCAGCAAAATTTTTGAGCATCACAGCTACTGGTCCTATATAAAGCTATCCTGCTGTTAATCCCACTTTATTTTTTTTAATTTTGAAAATATCATTATTAGTTCACAAATTCTGTTGTTGTTGTTTTTCTTTTTCAAATTAAGTAATTAACTTGGCAAAGCAAATGTTTTCCTATTTTAACTTTTAACAATACAAAAAAAGTTGATAAGTCACAAAAATCAGATTTTTCATTCATACTGAATATTCTCAGTAAATCACAGCTCAAAATGCTTACTGTGCTGATGTGCAAATTATTTTCATTCACAATAAAACAATTCATAAAGTACAAATGTAAAATAGATTAATATCATATGTATTTTTCTAAAAAAAAAAGGTGATAACAATTCAGCAGTAAATTCACAACTTGGGTGCTCGATCCGGATTGCGCAGTCTATAGAATGAAACATTACATTACTGTTTAGCACTTGACGTAGGTGATTCTGATTGCGACTGGTGACACACTTGCTATGGCAGTCCAATAAACCTATTAGCAAATTATGCCATGAAATGTCATGGATGTTGTTATATGCAGAGGCATACTGCTAGATGGTGACTGATGCTCTCAGTCTTAAAATTAATCCACTGTCCTGGCTAATAATGTCCACAAGGAGAAGGTGGTATGGGTCTTATCTAAAAAGTTGCATTAATTTGTTCTCCTTTCTTGCTTCCACTCATGATGTAAATCTAGGGTAAAACATTATGTGGACTATTATATCCAAAATAAGACACTCCTTAACTTTCATGATCCATGCTATATTTACAGGCCAACTGGGCTTAGATGAATACTAAGACCATTTATATAATAATTCGTTTTGTCATATTTTTTGGGGTCACTATCTCGAAGGGGGGTGAAAGCAGAAAATAGGCGTTCCCCCCCCCCCCCCCCCCCCCTTCTCCACACTGTTTGTTAAACGCTTTTTATGTCTTGCAAAGGGAAGTAATGAGGCTGGTCAAAAAACATCTCCCATTATGTTTTACGGTTTTGCCTAAGGGACTGGCACTAAAGGAAAGACGTCCCCCTCGGGTCTCAGATTCATTAATAAAATATTCTATCACTTTCTTTATTTCTGCTTGCCTCGTTCCTCTCGAATACTATCGTGCTCTGGAACCCTTTTTGTCCTCGGAAAGCGACAGTTCCAGTTATTTCCAGGGATGAGTTAGTAGTCATACATGTATTTCAAGCCACGAGGTTCTTCATTTTTAGTGGCATTAGCAATCTGGTAATTGCGCGGAAAGCATAACGTTGTCTTAAAGAAATCGAGATCAAGAGTTCAGTGGTATTGTCTCTAAACATTAATGCTAACTGACTGTACATTGTAGAGATTCTTGTTCATTTTGGCTATTTGAAAAGATCTGTCAGACAGAACCAACCAACCAACCAACGAAGCAACCAACCAACCAAGCAACCAAGCAACCAACCAACCAATTAACCAACCACCAACCAACCAACCAACCAACCAACCAACCAACCAACCAACCAACCAATCAATCAATCAATCAATCAAACAACAAACAAACAAACAAACACACATACGCAGTGAATACAGGCTTTTTCAAATTCAGAACTTGTCACTGTTGCTCATTCTCCCTGTAGGGAGCATTTTGAGCAGTTTTAAGGTATGACACTGTGTTTCAGATTTAGGTGTCGCAGTACGGTGGTAAAAGTCCCCATTATAATGTTTGTGTGGTATGTAAAGTGTTCCGTTTACTCTCTCCTTGCACTTACGAGAATGTCCATTTGAAGACGCCACACGATGAAATCAGGCTCTCGTCAAACTCGGGCAACCGGAGAAATCACGTGATTTTCAACAGTGAAAGAAATTTTAACGCATTTTTATGTCCCACCAAGCAATTCTGTGTCAATCTAAAAATGCATTACTGAGTTAAAAGTTGTTAAAATATATTGAGTAAAAGTCCAAAGATTGTAATTTAGTGGCATGGTATACTAAGGATTAATAAAGATTGAGAAAACTGATTGGCCATCTTGTCACTCACAGGAAGGGAAATTAATAATCTCTACAGTGATACCAATAACTCCATTTATACCACTAACTCAATATGATCAAAATTTGAGGAGAGCCTGAACTTCTTCTCTGCAACCCCCCCCCCCCCCCCACCCCCACCCCACCACAACATCGACAAGAAAGAGGCGACGGAAAGGAGACAACATGTGCACTCTCCAGAGACCGCCACGACCAGAAAATAAGACTTTATGTGTGGCTAGCAGTAGAGTGAGACAAGTCGCTGACGGTATCCATCTCTGCTGCTGCTGCCGAGTCCCTTTAGCCATTTAATAAATGAAATGAATTCTTCATATTTAACAACACTGTCAGTCTGATTAAGACTGTGGGACAGTCCCGTAGACTCAAAGGGAATAACAGTGACCTAACTATTAAGCTCCTAATCATATCATGTCAATGGTTAAACCGGCGGAAACGTTAACACAAACTGTAATTGTGGTAGGGAGAAGCAAATCCATGCCTTTTGAAATCACACGTACATGTTGTTAAACAAACTTGACGACTGCTTTCTTACATCATCATCGCATGTTGCTCTCGTTTCTTCCTCCGCGCAGTGCCTGGGGCAGAGCAGACCAAAAGCAAAGGGCTTCCTCAGCTGTGGTTGTAGCAACCGATTCCTTCTGGTAAGGGACTAGGGGAGGGCGTAGATCTAATCCGTGCTCTACAAAACGGCCGTCCCTAATCCCTAGACAATAGCGGGCGATCTCTCTCCACCCTTAAAGCAATTGAGCTTTCGCTGAAGGGGAGACGGGGGACTGAAGAGGCCGCTTAGCTATGGGAGTGGGTGGCTGTTAGAAAATTAGCGGCAGGGTTTTATGTTTGTACTGTTTAACCGGATGACGTTAGAAGGGAATTGGTGGCTTGTTTGAACTTGCAATGGCCGGTTTGGGCTTCGCCCGAGCTCATGCTATGTTAATGTACTTTCACAAAATGTCTTTTATCATCATACTATTTAAATTTTCCTACCGAATCAAACACTGTAAATGAAACATGATATTAATGGATTGCCCACGGCATCACTCCATTCCCTAAAAACTGCATTTGTTCACCCGTTCTGTGCTAAAAGAGATACATGTATCACAAAAGTAAATAGTGACCTCTTTTATACAGACTTCTGAGGGAAAGGCGGTTTTGACGAAGTAGCTGACTGTATGCATGCCGGATTTTGGCTAGATCTTGCTTCTGAAAGGGGAAGTTGTATTGTCTTCTAAATCTCCTCCCTGTGGACATAAAAAACGCAAAGCGTATCTCACACCTGCGACCAATATCGCGCACAAGCATCCATATCAAGAATCCTTCCGAAACAATTTATCCCGGATAAATCAAACCTGGCCCAAGCACTCTGTTTTTCTTAAGCCTTTCAATCCCAAGAAAGTAGGATTATCTCGGCTTTCAGAAGTTGCCAACTTATGCTGAGAAATTTTGTGGGTAGAAATTGGGAATTTGGAAATTTTGCCCCCACAGAGGCACTCAGGCCTACTCTTCCATCGATTTTCAACTGCCAAGGGTTCTTTAACGTGCGTAACGTATACACTGGACCTCCGAAATATATTCGCCCTTATCTGAGAAGGCTAGAAGCTGGGCTTCCCTACTCACAGGAAGCAAGGGGACTGTTGAGTCACTGAAAAATGCGGGTTTTCGATCTTTGTGTCCTGTCATCCCCCGGATGCAGAACCCACCTTTCAATCCCGCCCTGTTTTCTCCATGAGCAGACGCCATACCCATTGAGCCACTGCGTCCCCCAAATGATTTTCTTTTTGATTTTATTGCTTAAATGTCAGGAAGTTTCACTTCAATTACATTAGTTTTTTCTTTTGAGCCTCATCTAAGATTTGTTTAGTATGATGGTCCTCTGTGTTGGCTATGCTAGACCAGAAGGAACACTTTCTTATTTGAATGAAAGTGGTGTTAGACTAAGAGACACTGACTTATATGTTTCTCAGTAGGTCACTTGTTATATTTATTTTTTAAAGATTGGATTGATGAATGAATAAAACCTCATAAATACTGTAATTTTGTTGTTTTGTTTTATTAGATTTTGTTTTTCTCTATTTGATTTAATTTTCTCATTTTCTTTCAATTTTCTTAAGGAAAATTTAGATTAGCACATAGCAGATTGGTTTGAATGCTCATCCTCTTATCCATGCCACACACACATTTTCTTATCATTTTCCAGTTTTGTTTTGCATTTGTCAATGTTTTTTTTGTTTGCCTTTCAGAAAATGGGCAAGCTGATATTGGGTGACTTCCAGGGCAACCTGACCTCAAGCCGCCTCACATGGTACCCAGAATTCAGGCGGTCCCCTCTGGTAGGTCTTGTATGGCCTGTGTGAAATTATTAATGGTGCTCAGTTGTCTATTTTTTTTTTAGAATTTGTCATGCAGCCAGTACACTTTTCACCAACCTGGATTATAATTATCATGTAAAACCCAAGTCCATATTCTTTCATGTCATCATCATCATCGCCTTTCTCACCCTGTATCAGGGTATAGACCACGAACAATAGACCTCCACTTTCTCCCATCCTGGGCACTTCTCACTGCGGCATCTTTCCACTATAGCCCTCCTCTCTTCAAATCATCCTCCATGAGTCTTCTCCAGGCTCTTTGTGGTCTACTCCTATTTCTCTGTCCCTGTGCATGCCTGGTAGTGCTGCTGCATGGCCTCCTAAGGGTGTATCTTATCCACCTCCATCTTCGCTGACCTATCTCTCTGTCTACTGGTTTCTGTCCTGTCCTTTCTCAGAGAACTACAAGCCGAATGGTATCAGGCCTTCTGATGCACAGGATTTTCCTCAAGCAGCCATTTATAAAACTTAGTAACTTGTTGGTCCAAGTCTGAGTTAAGCTCCAAGTTTCACTTCCATACTCTTTCATGTGGTTAAAAAAAAAAAAAAGAAAGTTTTGAGCCAGTGTGACTGTAGGTAGAATCATGGCAGATTGAATGGACAGGGTCTTGTCCCTAAGCATTGGCCAAAGTCAGTAGAAAAATCAGCAAAAATAAATGGTTGAGTGCATGAATAAATATCTTCACCATAACATTCTGATATCTTTGTAAATCCATTAGAGTAAAACACTCTAACACGGTTATAACAAACTTTGCGGGGAATGGAAATTATTTCACTCTATTGTTTTTTTTTTGTTATATCTAAAGAAGTTGAATTATAATGGGGGACGCAACCCTTGGATGCAAATTTAATTTCTGAATTACCTCTCCTGATTGGAGAACCACATGACTGCACTGCTTGCTACCATATGTTTTTTTGTTTTGTTTTTTGTTGTTGTGTAGGTGCACATACATATAAAGTATATCATTATGTAGCTGTTGTGTCGTTTTGTTTGTTATTTTTCTGCTTTTTAAATTCTTTTTTATTTCTTTATGATACGAGAACAGAAAACGCGGCAGGTCATAGATTTAAATAGTTGGCAAAAAAAGATAGAAATCTCTAAAACATGGCCTACAATGCTGAGAAAAGGAAAATCAATGAAATTTGAAACAAATATTGCCTGTATTTGAACAGTTGGACTAGCAGTACACAGTCTAGATCTAAAAATAGCTTTATATCAATTTGAAGCTCACTATTCCCCATGTGAAACCGAAGAATGCCTATCGACTTGTCAAAACTGGTTTTCAAGAAACACTGACATTCACGACTGGTTAGACTGACTGAATGTCTGCAAGTGGAAGTGTATACTGTACAGTGTATGACTGAAAAGACAAAGACCAGTCCATCCTCTGATACCATTGTTGTGTGGCTATAAACAACGACGAAATCACAATGGCCTCACACATGCACGTAATAGGTGACGCCCTCTCACGGTACATCATATTCGACTGGGGCATGACCCATGGGTGAGGTGTGAAATGGGGAATGGTAGGTGCACGATTTCTACATGTTTCTGCACCAGGCTTTACTTTTCTTGTTGTGTCATACTGCAAAGCAGTACAGCACTTTGTGGGCACCGGTACTTGAGATGATACTCTCATGCCGCACGGATGATTTTTTTTTTTTGTTGGAAGAAACTGGTCTGGTACCTGAGCTTGGTCTTGGTTATGCTCAGAATGAAAGAAAATTTCGACCGAGGAAACGAAAACTGTTATAAGTGTAGTTTCCATATCAGCCCTACAAATTACATAGCTAGTGAAAAAAAAATGTTCCTAAAGATTCTTTCTTTGTAACGCAAGTTTCATTTTAAGCGTTTTCTTAACAACTATTTTAGAGTGTATTTCTCATTCAGAGACAAATTGTCTTTCAGTTTCTGCAGTAAGAAAATGATATCTTGCCATCTGCATCGCATTCAACCCTAAAATCCACCACTGAGCCCAGCGACCTATGACGCATTCTCATTGGACATGAGACATTTATTTGTTCTTTGATGCAGAAAGACAAAGGAGAACACTTCTGCTTTTTTTTTTTTTTTTCTAATACAAGCTTGTCAGCATGGGTCTCACCCTTTGCCAGATGTACAAAGAATCATTATTGGCTGTTGGCACATTTCAGATAGTGCAATGCCTCTGTGAAACTTGTTTTGGTCTTTATCACAAAAATTCTGTCTTTGGCTCATGAGATCAGGATAACTGGTCGAGTCAGTATGTATGTGGCATTTCAGTCCTAAGACAGGCATTTTCTCAGCTTCAAATGGGCGTCCAGTTTACCCATAGGAAATTAGGACTTTTGACTTTTGGAAAATTTGCCTGGACTGTGGTGTCTCTGCTTACTGGGGAAATCATTTGTAATTTCTAAAAGATGTAGCTTTGTGCGGGGATATTTAAGAGCGATAATTTATAGTCCTGTAGACAAACTGGACTGATAATTATATTGTGAATGAAACTGGGAAGAGTGTCAACAGTACGAGCTTTGAGGTTATTACCTATTAACTCCTTCCATTTCAAGGGGTGCTGCAATCTGTAACAGTAATGTTAATTGAGAGTAATTTCTGCCCATTTCTCAACTGGTTTATCACTCTTGAACAGTTGAATTTTGGTGAATTGTACTGCCTTATATCTCTTTGCTGTGTAATTTTGAAGTTATGGCCCTTGCAATGACGCTGTGGTGTTTTTATAAACAAGTGTTTTGACACTGTGGTATTGCTGGCAGAGAACTGGATAGCAAGAAGTTATACAGGAGAAATTATGGTTTAGAATCTGCAGTTTTGCTTTCTGGAGGAAGCTTTAAGTAATCTGAGTTACATGGGAAAAGTCATTGTCTTACACAGAAGCTGTTGAGTAAATTGTTGTTGTTGTAGATTACCAAAATATACATATTCAGTTAGATACCTATTGGCAAGTTCTGTCTTTATTACAGGCTGATGCAGTGCCCTCTGAAGACGTTGCTCTTGAAATTCTGAAGAGAAAGCTGGCAAAGTCTATGGGAGACAGTGGAAGCAAGCATAGCGCTGCCATTGATGCTTTGCTGAAGGTAAGGTGTCCTTTTTTTTTATTGCATCATCAAAATGTTTCCATTCCTCTGTCTTGATGACAGTGAACCAATAGAGATTGTTTACATATGAGGTGATAAGCTCTGGTTTTGCTTTTTTTTTATTTTTTCTGTATCTGCAATTCAGGGTCTCTATGGTATGCTTTTGTCCTCTGTACTGAAATGAACTTCTTCATTTAAGTTTTTCTTTTTTTTTTTTTTTACAGCAATACCCTATTTGACTTGCACCTAGAGCAAATAAGCTGGAAGTCGATCCAGATGGTTGTGGGTTACAGCGGTCATGAACTATTTTCCGTCTCAGATACCAAATTTTTCTGTCCATTTTTGAAAAGGTTGATTTTTTTTGTGTGTGTAAAACAAATAAAAAATGATGTAATCTCAGTCGGGAAAAACGTTAAAAAACTTGAAATTCCCCCCTCGATCCGACTCATTTGCCCTGGGCACAAGACATTTATATTTTGTATGTTTTCTTTATTGTCCTGAAGAAGAGCCAATAGGTTTTTTAGAATTTGGCAATTCATACCAGTTTCTTCAATTTCTACCAAGCTGAGCCCTTCAGATTGTTACTTGCTTCTTTTTGGCATATTTAATGAGTCACTGGAAGACAGTGGTCTTATAATTTGAGACATTTGTATAAAATAGACTTCTTGTGTGGTTTAATGGATCTATTTTTTACTATGCTACCAGAGAAAGGAAGAGACGGAGCAGTTTTTCAAGGAGGTTGTGACCACAGTGACTGGATTTGACTTATTCGACATGTTTGTCAGTAGACCTCTCTCCATCTCTGATTTCAAGTGCTATGAGGAGAGTGTGAGACTGGTCAGAGAAATGTGCCCAGGCATGGATCTCATTAAGGTAAAACTTCTGAAGACAAGTTTTTATGTTTTGTTCTCTTTTACCCCCTTTCTCCTGCCTGTTCGAGACAGGTTGTGTCAAGAGAAAAATGGCCTTTCTTAGTCTCTGTATTTTGTCATCTTGTTTTACTCAGATAAGGCTATTGATTTATTTTCTATTTATCCATTCATTTTTTCACTCATTCACTGACTGACTCACTCACTGACTCACTCATTCACTCACTCACTCACTCACTTACTCACTCACTCACTCATTCATCTTTTGCTTTTTAACGCAAAGCATTGAAATACAATCTTCCTCTTTGTTTCCAGTTCTTACTTCCACTCCATCTCTCATGTGAGATTTGTAGATTGTAGTGTAGACAAAATATGGAATGTTTTGTTTCACAAATATTGAAAGA
>JBCAUA010744158.1:0-15064 GCA_038406235.1 Peronia verruculata | reverse complement strand
TTTTAATAAATGTTATGATTTATATAATTAGTTTTCACAACTATGTTTACAATTTTACTCTTCCCAAGACGACCAACGGCCCTCGGGATCCACTATTTATCATATTTTGGCCCCATTCTTGTCTTGAGTTTGAGACCCCTGCCCTAGAGAATCTAGAGGAGGGGAGAGACAGGGAGGTTGAAAGCGGAGAGATTTTTCCTGATTCTGATGGTGAACTAGTTTCTATAGAGTAGAAATCCAGGGTATAGAGACTTCCCTGTCCGAGATCGGAGAAAATAGTGGGACACCCGATAATTTCCGGGACCACAGAGCACATAACAGATTTCAACTTGCTATAATAGCTCTCCCCTTTTGTAACTCCTACTGTAGGGTAATGGGTTTTTCGTTTTTTTTTTTTCCCCCTCTTTTTCTGACATCGTGAAATGGCAAAGAGTGGTGGAATAGGATGGCTAGAATAGTAATAACTGAAACGCAGGGATAAATAGTGTATGACCCAATTGGAAATCCTTTGTCATAAAATATCACAGATCTCATAGCCAGAGGACAAGTTTAGTGCACGTAATAATGTCATTCAATGATCAAATCTAGGTACGAGATAACCACCGGCAGGAGGGTGGAAGGCGTAAAGAGAAGGTAAGTATGTATATCACAAAGAAGCTTAAACTATTCTCTTTTTTTCCGTTTTCATTGGTACCCTCGAGAGCTTTGTCATCACTCGGAACAAAATGAAAAGAAAGAATTTTCTATTGCTAATCATATCATAGAATGAACAATTTTGATGCAGAAAAAAAAGTGTGTTACATTTCTAAATCTGTTTCATTCTATCCTTATACATCATGACAAGGCTAGCTGTATTTTACTGTTGAAGACTTAAAGTCTTGTATTTCGCATTAATTCTTTTGTTTTCATTTTGATATTCGTTGTTGATTTTATTATTACCACAAGACAATACCCGGAATGTGTCCTGCCTGCTATATAATTCACATTTGTCCTAATCTCGGCACACACTGGAAAGCTTCCATTAAATGTGTGCAAGATCGGTATCAGACAAAACAACGAGAACGGAAAACAGAATTTGTTTGGTCCCCTTGTCTCATAACAACAGGAAAACAACACAGAGAATAAGCATCTGAAGAGCCATTTAAAAGAAATGCAGCAGGAATGAGGGCAACCAAGATAGTGGTAAAAAACATTACTATATGGTAAATAACGTAAGTTGTGATCACAAGGAATACTAACAATGGATGGTTAAGCAACGCACGGGAATGATGCGAAACATTCACTGTTTTGAATATAATGAAGTGAGAGGCTCGTGGAGTTCCAAGAGCATGGCCCATGTTTCACCCCAATCGAGTCTCAGCGATACATGTAGGTCAGAGACGATCCTTCCTCACACCAGACTATGGTATATGGAGTCTCATCTCCGAAATTGATACTGCGTTGGGTATACAGAAAGACCAGATACTTGCAGAACTGAAAAAAAAAAAAAAAATGTGATAAAATCATGAAGTGAAATGATCGGTTCGAGATCTTGGAAATAAGGCAAGGAAACATTGCTGTTTGTACTGTCTTCTTCCATCTTTCACGTGGTTCCAATGGTTTCAAATTCTGCCCAGGATCTGCGAATCACAAACTACCAGGCAAAACAATATGAAAGACGTCTCTGCCGACCGTAACTTGTTGCCAACACTTGACTAAATACAATGTGTTTGCCAAGAGATGTTCTGAAAGGACAATCTGGGTCAACCGTCAGTCTCAAACTCTAAGCTAGACATCGGGCCGACTGTCCAGGCAACCCATTTTATTTGTTGGTCGGTTCCCCATCATATGAATGCATTCTTATTCTTGACAGATATGTGAATTTTTAAAAAAGGATTGCTTCAAAAATTACAATGTTTCTATGCCCTAGTTTGCTGACAAAGTATGAGATGTCGTCTTCTATAGGAATTACTGCCACTGAGATTTTCCCAGCAAGTTTTGAAGCCTTTATGTTATTGGTCACTAAATAACGAGACCTAAAACAGTTTAACGGGGGTTAATGATTTTGTTTGCAAACTAGTAGTTGTCGAAATTAACATAAATTGCATTTTTATTTATTTATTTATTCATTTATTTATTTATTTAATTTAATTTTATTATTTTTTTTTTTTTGACGAAACAATCTGAGTGAAAGCTCTGGTTTCCTGGCACAATGTTTTTAAACATGAAATGGTCAGGATGTTACACGTTTTGTTATACAGGAATAGAGAACATTTATAGCTATTATATTTCTGGGATAGATGTGTTGAGCAGCAGCTTTCAGAATCTTGTATGAAATACGTTTTCTAACTACATAGGTTTTCAAGATTAGGGTAATCCACCCTTTGTTCCTCTATATGTTGTTCTTGTCGTTCTCAGGAAAAACAAACTTCAACAAGTGTCGCATAAACGCTTGAAATCACCAGATCGCTATTATTAGTTGTTATCTCTGCCAAGGATGTGTTGTAAGGTAGTTTTTTTTTTTTTCTTGAAAGCCTACTTCAGATGGACGTGAGATAAAAGCCCAAGGAAATTGCTTTTTAGTACAGTAATTCTACTTAATTAACAACATGAACAATTTTCACAAACGTACTGACATCACCCCAGGAACCTGTATAGTTTTACCTTTCGGATATAAGTATATTCTTTAAGTTGTCACTTACAATTTTTCAAATGCTGTAGGAGATTTTATTATTAATGATCGCCCTCTATATACGAGATAATTTATTCTGAAATATAAGTGAAGAATATAATAACAAGTGAGATTTGAAATAAAACTCTGAATTTACAATGCTTCGGTTGGTACAAATGAAGGGTCTGAGAACTGTGATAAATAATCTTTGATAAGAAACATTTTTCAGGTAAGCCTTCTGTAAACATAAGAAAAAAAAAAATGGTGAAAAAAGATGGAAGGAAAATCTCTGTCTGTTGCATTATCGGTACTCTGGGCGTCGGCAGGCGAGCTAAGAGTTGTGGTTGGATATGTGGAATGTTGTATTACTTCGGCTATGTAGACCATCCAATACATCGGAAGATTCTCAGACTTTGTAGTCAAGTACATTCGTACCTGCTGAGTAAGCTTGTGTTAACACTGCAGTCACTAGGACCATCTGCCATTCTTGAATTTGTTCCAGATGATGGCAACAATTTGGGTTCCATTACATTGTACTTCAAGAGATCTGTGATAAAACAGAGCACGAACCAAGGGTACGAGCAAAAGTGAGAAAGTATTTATCTAGCTAGAAAAAACCTAAGTCAGGACAGTAAAGCATTGCCATATCTCATACCATTGTTAATGACTCTGTTATCCAGTCTTTGCCACCACTAGTGCCAGTATCAGCAGTGTCGTCAACAATATCGTCTAGAACATCATCAGTGATGCAAACCTTGGATTTTCAAGACACGGGGGTACAAATTTTGAATCAAATGATGCCAACGTACAGAAAACAAAACAAAACAAAACATTTCCACCCAACATTAATTAAAGTGCAGTTAATCCCCAATAGCGTCTTTTATCGTTTCTTTTTTAATTTTGTTTAGTTTTGTTTTTGTTGATCATTGAAATTTCAGCAATGACTAACATTCTACTCAACTTTTATATCAGTCACTTCAGATCCAGATTGTGTCATCCGACTCTCTGTCGAACAAGGTGATGAGCAGGTCGTCAGCGATGAAAGGTTTCCTACAATGCTGTCAGAGAGGTGTGTAGAGGGAAGGGAGATGGGGTTCGGAAAAGAAGAAAGAAACAAAGCAAACAGAGGAGCAGACAGATAGACATAGAACCAACGGAACTACAACAACAAAAACAGCAACAAATCACAGAGAAACTGATATAGCGCCAGAGAGAAACAGCAACAGTCTTAGTTTTGAATGGTGAATCTTACTGGCTGTGGTCAGACAAGTGAACGATACTCCCTACTCGTACTAGTTTAAACGCATGGTTTCTTTCATCCGTCAGTTTTCACATGACAACAGGAACTGTAAATTAAAAAAAAAAAAAGTAGCAAAACACTCGTCTCCGCTAAAATCTCGTTTGCAACATTGAATATCATAATTGATTCACGAAGTTTTCCCTGTACGAGATCTCTTGGCAATAATAAGAATAAAGAGAAGGAAACAATCACTGGATGAACATAATCTGGGACTTTGAAGCTTTAACGGTTGTGGAGATCCATTGCTGAAAATGAGAAAAAAGCAACATCTAACACAAACGTTGCCCCAGTCCCTTCCCTCTCCTCTCCTCAAATCCTCACCACCCTCTCTCCATCTCTAAGCTGATGAAGATGAAAGATCTTGAAGTTTATGCTTCGTAATGTTCACAATAGATTCGCCACTGAACACAAGCAAAATCGGGCAACTATTGCACAATTTATAAAATATCTATGGTATAAATCTGCAACAAACACATAAAAGACTTATTGATTCGACAGCTCAACCATTGAAAGTATCAATATGAAATTTGGCACACAATATCGATGCGTAAAGATCTGTGTTTCTACTAGCTTATTGTGTTAGTAGAAAGCGTTAGTTGTTATGCGCAGGCGTTAATAATTGACAGTAAACTCACAAGAGTGTTTGATTCGAATTGTACGGTCAATAGAATGGCGCGTAAAGGAGTATTGGTGATAGACATGGAAGGAAATGCCTGCCGTCTGTGAGTGATCTTGTTGAACTCTCGCAGTACTCACGTTGTTAGACCACTCCGTTTGTTTCAGTTATGTAAGTTGAAAGACTTGCGGTCTCTATGTTTTGTGAGCAATTACTCATAAATTATAGGGCGTTATTGTTCAGCTATTTGTTGCAACTATACTTACAGAAAGACAGACAGAAAACTGGAATAAATTTCCCTGCATGTTATTTAAAAGGACCCGCTGTTATGGATATTGTTTGCGACTGGACTGCAGGTATCACGTGATCACGTCTTCGGTCACGCGGAGACTCACAACCAGGGTATTAGAATAGAATGACGTACAACACGACGGAGAAATGAAGTATTTCAAGATCGGTCACTCTACCAGGGATTTTCGATCATATTTTGTGCACATGCTCTGCTTATCGCCGATAGCCTTCAACGAATAATAAGCTCTCAGACACTCTCACACCAGAACAGCCTATAAATTGTGTGAGCGATGATCTCCCGACCACGTGACTGATCTCGAAAAACACATTGCACTCATCTTTAGTCTGTGAGATGTAGTGCACTAGGTTCAGTTATTGAGAAAATCAAATTGAAATCTTTATGAATCCATGACGGAAACGTTGTTCTTTGTATATCAGATCAAATAAACTTCTTTCTCTCACCGGTTTTGGCTGATGCAATGTTCTGTTTCAGGTTCTACTGTTTTCAATACCAGCCAAATAGATAGCTTTGGAAAGGCGTCAAAAATGCCGAGAATGCCTTGCAATAAATGGTGATCTATTCTGCCTGACGGCCGCCGATATTATCGGAGCTGCCGCCTCAACCTTTCACCTACTTCCTACATTGTGAGCCCGCAAGAGGCAAACACTGCTTTGGTACATCACTAAGATGAATAATTGAGAACTATTTTTAATGTGAAGGCTTGCCTTGGTAAATAAATGCTGTCTGTACCCTTTCACCTAAACCTGTAAGTTCAATAGGAAATCCCGCCATTATGATATCGCAAACGAGGCACAGTTGTGTGTGTGTGTGTGTGTGTGTCTGTGTGTGTGTGTGTGTTCTTACTCCGACATTTAAAATTTACTGATTCTGTCTCCTTTCACTCTACTAAAGCAATCCTTTACACATTAACTTACTCACTCATTCACTCACTCACTCACTCACTCACTCACTCACTCACTCACTCACTCACTCACTCACTCACTCACTCACTCACTCACTCATCCATCCATCCATCCATCCATCTATCTATTTGCTCACTCACTCTCTTGCACTTTTCACCCTTTCCGTATCCCCTTCTCCTATCCTACCCCTCCCCCTTCGTCATTCTCACGTCCCAGATGTGAGAGGTCAAGGATGCTATTAGGTGTGAACGCAAGGGTTAAAGCCAAACCTGAGCTCTTTGCGAGTCACGTGAAGTCTGACCGGTTTCAGTAAACGCTATAAAATGTTGGGTCTAGACCTTTTTGTTTATCTGTTTACCTTAAAAATACCAGTAGAATATTGAGTGGATGGTAATCTCAGAAAGTTCCTGTACCGTCGGAGACGCCCTGACCCCAAAAAATCTATGGCGCCGCCCTAAGAAGTCGCCCAGCCCATGTCCCGGAAATGGGTCAATTGTAGAGATGAGAGACAGATCTAAATCAGGGCCAAAATGGGAATGAAACTGTCTGGGTGTCGGGGGTAACTTAATAAAAGTACCAGTGTGAGCTCTTAGAGGAGAGAAATGTGTAAGTGAACGCGACCATGACGTCGATAACCGTCAAGTAGAAGTCAGTGTGAAACGAAGACTGAAACTGATGAAATCATGGTAATTTTGGTTTGTAGCGAAAACAAAGCAAAACAAAAGTCGATTTGGTTTTTATTGTTTAGTTTATACATGGGAGACAATAAGTTCATGACTAATATTTTGATCGCCCAAAAGCCATTCGTCAATTGTGACTTTGAAGAAAGATGGAATATCCACAGGGTATAAAAAGTATCAGCACTGAAATGATTCTTGTAACTTAATAATTCAGACTGCTAGGCTTGCTGTCTGGGACCGTCGTTAAAATTAAATTGCACACTAGAAATTTGGGAATAAAATTTGCAGAGCATTTGATGGCGTGAAGATTTAATAGATGCACTGGCTTAGATGTCAAGAAATCAGAAGACAATAGAATTATAGTTACCTGCTAGAAATACTTATACCCTTGACATCTAATTAAGACAAGCACGACATCTACATTTACAAACCGAATTTTGAAAGAGACGTCAATCTAAAATACTAATTGTTGAAAACAGTTTGCCACACTTTTAATGCAATTAATGCATTTCCAAAAAACAGGTTCTTAAAGAAACAGTTGGTTTTGAGTATGCGCTGTACAGTGGTCGGAAAAAAAAAATCAAAAATTAAAAACAAATATTTAAATTTCGAGACCGAGAATTAAGTTTCTATTCAAACTGTCGAAAGAGACCCAAGAATAATTATTATCACTGAACAAACATAAAGACAACGATCAAGATGAAAATAATATAATACGCTGTCACTTGAAATGTAGGAATTGTTCAAAGATCGAGGTACCTATTATGTCAAATGTCTGAATGTTGAATCTGTCCATGTTACAATTTGTTGTATTCATGAAGTATTTTATACTGTAATGATATGTAGTACAGCCCGTATAAATTTTAATGATCTCTCTCTCTCTCTCTCTCTCTCATGGGCCTCATTCCATATGGTATGATAGGATTTGGTTGGTGGAGCAGACAACCGCAAGAATTAGATTGTAAAACATGTGGTCAGGCCAGACCGAGAGGACCTTTAAGGCAAGACCAGAATCACCTTTCCGGTGCATCTCAGGTTGGAGAACCTCTGTCGTAGACGAGGTTACTAATTAATTACGGCCAACAGTACCGTCTGCGGTCGATTTCGGCAGTTGTATTACACGCACTGACACCTATCTACCAACAGACTGCCAGCTGACACAGTAACCTACTATGACGCACTTACATGGCAGAGAGTTGTCGTCTCTGCGTTGCGCAAGGATGATAGCGCCAGGAATTCCCGGCGTGGCTTGATGGAGCATCTCCTCTGTTTTATTGCCACGACTACGGGTGTTTTATTTCAGCCTCCTCTGTCTGCGTGCGGTGTCGAATTACTAGAGTGTCTGTCTGAGTCTTGCTGAGATACGGAAAAAACAAAAACAGAACAAAACAAAAAATAAAAAGAAAAAAAAAGGGGGTGGAAAAGAGAAGGGGGAAACAAGATTGTACAGAGCACATCACCAACAGTACAATTTCCTTATTTGTCAAATTCTTTCGGGGTAATTGATTTCACCTAAAAAAATAACTTGACAAGCGTTGACAAACCTTTCACAGGGCTGATTGACGGAATTGTTTAATAGTCCTATCACGGATAAAAAAAAAAAAAAAAGCATTAAGCTAATCATGTGTACAATTATAATTCTAGGACAAAATACAAAATACTACACCTTGTGCAGCAGTTTATCAGAATTAACTGCACCTTGGCGGGGAAAGTATTGTTTTTTAAGAAAACCTGAATCCACATGAACAGTTTTCTTTTGTAACTTTTCTCTCAAGATTCCTCACAAATCCTGTCCAGTTGTATTGTTTTGAAATGTTTGTTACCGACATTTTTTTTTTCTTTAGGCGAATATCCAAAGTTTTAAAAAAAATATATTAATATATATATATTTTGTTTAGCATAGGCACCGCCGAACATGAACAAAGCAAACTTTCTGGCACTGTAGCAAACTGACTTGAAAACCAACAGACAATGTTTATGCACCATGTCATTCTTGTCAAGGAACCTTAGTATGGTATTTGTCCGTTACGCTGAATGATCTATCTGCTTGTCTTTCACCTATAGGGAAAAGACAACATGAAAATAAATATAGAAGTACCTAAAAAGTAACAAATATGTATAAATAGAGTCGTGAGAACAAAGAATTTCAGTCACGATGTACGTCATTGGCAAATTTCCAAGAGACTGGAGTTTACATCCTACAGTGCTTTGCTGGAATGATTCGTATATGACGGCCCAGGATCACAACTGGTTTACTTTGGCTGTGAACGGACAGGAGGCCATCGACTTCTTCTCATCTCTGTTTCGGCAAACAATGTGACAAATAAATCACTGCTATTGAGTGGGGGGGGGGACTGCCTTGGCACTGACATATCCGTCACTTTATCGAGAGAGCTCTATGATTCCTTTTTCCAAAGTCAGAATTCAAGGAGAAACTGTGTTATTTCTTCTGATTATAAAGTCTTCTGAAGTTAAGGATCCACAGTGAAGCATACTTAGGGCCTCCAAATAACTATCCAGAATTAAGATTCACAGTGGATTATTCTTATTTCTTTTAAATAACTTCTCCAAAGTAAGGATTCACAAGACAACGTTGTAATTCCCTTTGAATTTAACACAACTTGAGAATCTTGCTGATAAAAACTTCTATTCCTATTGGCTCTTTAAGTTCAGACTAAGTGCTGTCTCTCTGTCAATCTGGTTTAATGTTACCTTCATACGGGTTTCATGCAAACAATTAAACGACCATTCTTCCCTGGTGCTCGCAATGGGCAGATAACGTAGTGAAGCAGCGATACCTACTGACATAGCTTTTGATGGAGAATCCAGACAATTTTGTTTTTCCAGGGTAGTGTTATATTTATCTAATGTGTTCATAATAGCAGTGGAAAATATCTCACGCCTCTTGTTTTCAAAATATCGTACATTTACAGATGTCTGAAAACAACGGTTTTGTAGGAAACTGGCCAGAAAAGAATCAAGACAAAAGAATGCTGTCAGGGAGATCAGCCCATTGATATGTCGGAATACTGATCGATTGTCCATCCGGTCTGAGATCAAGGTATCGGTTCAGTACTTAGTACAGTGTTTTCTTTAATCTTCACCACCACCACGTCACACCCGTGAGTAGTCAGTCTGGCATGATTAAGTTCTGTAAAGACATGACAGCATCATACTCTAGTCGAATAGACATCTTGGAAACAAGATTTTATCCTTACGTGTAAATTGGACTTTGATCCAATAATGATCATGGGCATTCATCGATTTTCGCGCGCACTGATTTTTGAATGACTCGCTGCGTTGTTGCCTCAAAAATCACTGACATGTTTATCCAATGACTTATTGGATTCACTCATTCACTAACTCACTCATTCGCTCACTCACTCACTCACTCACTCACTCACTCACTCACTCACTCATTTACACATTCATTCCCTTGTTAGTCAGTAAGTGATAATCCAAGAGAGTTATTTCATTTCTCCTTCACTGTTATGTTCTGTACCACCTGCGATGATGCCGCTGTAGACGTTTAAAATGGCACTGACCGACAAACAGATGTGTGAACTTTGTTTAACCAACCATTCTTTAGGACGGCATTCAGTGTTATATTTTCTTTTCCACTTTTAAAGCTGCAAACATTCTGCGTGGCTCTTACGAGTCCGCAAGCTCAGTTTTAGAGCAAATATACTTTATTTGACTAAGACCTCATTATATGTACGTTGCGGTGGTTGTTTCCTGAAAAATAGGTCACAGCGAAATGACAAATGTGTGGGGCTGCTGCCCTCTTTCGGCGGTATGAACGGACGCAAGAACCTCTTTCAAAGGTCAGGTAATTTTGTCATATTTCACCATGATATTGATTTACCTTTGACATTCTCATAGTCACGGCAATAGTCTCACCCTTGTTCATGAATGCCACTCCATAGATCTACCCATATTGAAAATAGCACTTTTCTTCCGCACTTGAATCTAAAAATATATGTCCGGAAATTATCTCCCAGTTCTGGCACAGCTCAAACTCAAGTAAAGTCGACATGTCCTTTTTTTTTTTTTTTCGCAAAAAGTTACGACTACGCTAGCAAATCAGTTGTAAGAAAAAATTCGCTCCGGTTATTCAAATCCTGCTGCTACCGCCTCTGATTCTCAATGACTCATCACTACAAATCAATTTCCAGTACCAGAACACAAACATATCATTTCAGCCATCTGTCGGGAATAGTTCAAACGTTTCTAAACTCACCATCTAACAACATAACTATCATAGTTCGAGTGTTTCTCACATATTAATAGCATATGATTGAGGATGATGACTCTTAGCCGTTCGCTTTCTTTCTCTCAAGGAGAAAATTGAGTGGATTAATAATCATTATAATGAGAACATCGCATGAAAACTTTCTGTTTGTTTAACATTAGTTAAGTTACATTGTATTACTTGAATAACTAAAAAGAGCGAGAGGTCAGACAGGTCAGAGCGACTGAAGACTGAAGACGTACATTGTGCATGTGAGCAGAATGAAATAATCTGATCTGACAATGGCCAGAAACAATGCCCTAACGATGATGAAGCAAGTTTAGTTGCTTTGATCTGAATTTTGATCCATGGCTCACTTTTGGCCCAATCTCCTAGTCGCCAATGTAAGGACACGATTGATGCAAAAGGGGCCAGGAGGGAAGGCCGATACTTTCGGCCAGGAGAGCCTTGTGTTTCCTTCGAATGGTAAATCCCCCTATGCTCTCAAACAATCACGTTGGACGAAAGGTGACTGGGTATACAAACATTGTGAAGGAGACCACATCAGCTAAACTGTTGCTTCACCTCAAATAGAAGTAAACAGTGGCGGCCAAAACTCTAGCTCATGCATTTTCTGCCAGAGAAGGGGCGTATGTCCTTCCTGTGCATGATGTGAAGAGTGGGACAAGTACGGGGTAATAGGCTGGTGATTTCTTTATGATAGTTCAGTCGTATACTGTTCTTGCGAGATAGTCCTGTACATTGCACAAATGGATAGCGAGGTTCTCAATAGTGTTACACAATTATGTCATAATATGATTCTATTTGCAGAGAGAGAGAGAGAGAGAGAGAGAGAGAGAAGGAGAGAGAAAGAGAGAGAGAGAGAGAGAGAGATTGAACTTCGTAACGGGCTGTTAAAAAACAAGTTTCGAGCATGACTTTTTATTGCGTGTCATAGTTTTAGGCGTCGATGATCATAATTCTCTACAGATGATTTATAAAAAAGAATAACTGAACCACGGCATCTTATTTTCATTAGTGTCTACAGTAACAGTTCCATTGCTAGTCAGTGTAGTATGCTCATGTAGACAACCGAGGTCAGAACAAAAATCTGAAATTCCTATAACTAATTTTAATCCTAAAAAAAAAAGTAATAAAAAATTAAAAATTTAAAAACTTGAAAAAGTTACCTGTCATGAGACAACAATTCCACATCTCCAAACCGACGTTGCATTAATTTTATCATTAGTAGTATACACGTAGAATACGCTAGAATACAGGTATATCAGGAATTCTTAAGAATTAGATAAAAACCAGATGCAAATGATGCTGGCTCGGCAGTTAACTGGAATAACCCTAGAATTACAGCAAGCGTAACTTTCCAACTGATCCCCCCAATGAGGCGCCCCTGACAAGGACAGGTGATGCACTTCTGTTTTCTTGCTGAACTGTCCTTTTGACCAAATGTTAGACAGGGTGACACCAGGCTGGGGACAGCACTTCATCCACTGGCAACCTTGGCGCTCAGACCACAGTTTTTGCTGCGTGTGTAAAACTCACACAACACATGGAGGGTTGTCAAACCAAAGCGAATTAACTATAATCTGTGATAGTAAGGTGTTACTCACACTCTGAAGTTAAGTTGTATTCTTATTGATCTGTTTAAACGGTGGCTGCAAGAATGTGTTGGAACATAATAATATTGTAGCTCAATCCCGCCCCTTAGGATGTGAGAAAGCAGCAAATCTAAGTAAATGATTACGGAGTGACTATCTGAGCCTAGTATTGCAATGAGAAAGCACAGGCAAATTAAACAAGTTGCAAAACATAGTAAATGCGAAACAATTTTGTGTTGGCTCCCACATGCAAGGACAAGATCTTGGGAGCGTCTGTTCGCAGTTTTTTAGGGGGAAGGGGGGGTGCAGCCCCCCCCCCCCGTAACACGTTACAGACAGAGAGAAAAAGGTGCATCAAGAGGCCTAAATAAGCTTCCAGGTCTAGTTGCACCAATAGTCGGGGCTTAATGGTTATGCTGTCGAGCTGCGATTTAGAATTTAATAGAAATAGCGATGAGGAAAAGACAAATAATACCATAGACTAGAGTCGAGCTTTCTCCACTTGCGATTTAAGATATAAAGGAGACGCAATGGCTACATTCTTTCTTGAGCACTTAGCCACTCCCATGTACTTATTACGAGGTGACTTGCGCTACTAATTCAGACACCTTGCACTACGTGACTCGTGCGAGGGTTCTAGCGATCCAGCCAGTATTTTTTGTCTGGAAGATGTCTCAGGCTGATCTTGGTGTATCATCCTCCTGATAAATCTCTCACTACGTCACAGCCCTTGCTCGAGTCTGGCCTGCAATTTGCAATGAGATCTATTTCAGTGCTAAAAGCCGCTGTAGCTCACACGTATCGCTGTATCTCGGCCAGACAGTGGGTGGGGAGTAACAGCGAATTTGGCACGACAGCCCAAGGTGTAAGTCACTAGACAAAGTACAATAACATTGAGGTTCTGTAGATTTAGCCTACATACATCTACCAATTCTTATTTGAATCCCCGGCTATGAGTCCCACGATGGAAGACTCCGAATGTAATGTTCATCTTTCTTTTCCCGGAATGTAAGTTACATAACACTAATAAACAGCTAGAGAGGTTTCCTCAGTTGGAAATGTCTGTCATTTTGAACCGGTTCCTGTCCCTCCCACTTTCCATCAACTCGCCCATCTTTCCTTCTCTTGTGCAGATATTTACATCCAGTGACGCCGATGCAATATTCATGGAAACTTTATAGCGCTATGACATTTCAAAAACTAGAATCCCCCCCCCCTTTTTTTTTGTAATTATATTAAAATTTTACCACTTCCTTTCCAGTGTGACCCATATTGAGAGGATTTGTGGGCTTTCCAGCCAGCAGGTAATTATATCCGCTGGATCTTTCTGTGGAAGACCACAAGATGAGTCAAGATCTATTGTTGATCTACTACAGCTAGCTGGAAAATCTTCTGTGGAAGCCTGCATGCCAATCATACACAAACCTGTCCCTTTATATTCTAACTCTTTATGAAAGTTTATGTGCTCGTTATTTCTGCCACTCCCCCCTCCCCCAATCCTTTTCCTCTCCCTCTTCTCTCTCTCTCTCTCTCTCTCTTGATGGCGTGGTGAATTTTAGAACTCAAAATCCGTGACTGATATATTATTGCCACTCTGGTCACTGGTAGGTATAAGATTTGTCTATACTTAATTAAAAAACACCACAGGTGAAGTTAAACTGCACAGGTATGTTTGAGACTTCAAATTTTATGAGAATGTGTTCATTAGGCTTATCTATTTCTATTATCACCGTCACACCTCTGGTGCCTCAGATATCACCAACGGCCAACATGACCTAAATATCGCCGATATCATTGTCATTTTCTATCATCTGATTGTCTTGAATTTCAAGATAGGCCGTCAACTGGTGTATTATATAATACACAAACAAGAAATCTGGAAAAATTTCTCCTATCATCAACATCATTATTTTACTTTAATATCAGGGCTATCAAAATAGTGGCTAACTACTGGAAATTAACATGACATCTTAATGCAAAGAATAAACCAGGCACAATCCTCAAATAGTTGTGAAAACTACTAGAAACGCCCTGTTTTGGAACTTAAGGATACACATCAACGTCATCAATGTCATCATAACAGCAGAGGTTTTTTTTTTCCTCATGCAAAAACGCTGTACAGAAGCAGTTGTTCAAATATGTGCTTAAGAAATGTTGAGTTTTTTAATTTACCAAGGAAGTTATCATCCATGAGGGTTCAAAATTTCTATCTGTCTTATTCGCACTCTGTAGCATCTCTGCATCACTTGTTTGTCTGTCTGTCTGTTGATCTGTCTTTGAGAAAGAAGGAAACGTAAACAAATCGTTACCCAAGAATTAAACTGTCCCAGCTATAATATAAAACTGTTGTAGTTACGACAATTAATTTAATTCTGAGGCGGCGAAATATCGAATTAAGAATGACAAAGTTCCAGCCTTTCCATAACACGGCAAAGGAAAATGTTTAATGTATTCGTTATGCAGAAAAACCACATTTTGTGTAGTATCAATGTCATGGGTAGTTGGTGCCCTTTCGCAGAAAATTGTATGAAGGCACTAAGTCTTGGCATTAGAAGATGGAAAATGTTGCAACCCCGACGGAGTGAATGAACAAACGGAAAGGCGGTGCCGAAATTGATTAGATGCACCGAGAGTGACTTCGTGAGCAGAGTTTAAAGTTCGCTCAAACTCCTAAGAAAAGGACGTGTAGCCAAGAATGTGCCACGTGCCACGAGGTAGGTGTACTCGGGGGGGGGGGGGGGGGCGACAACATTGTA
>JBCAUA010743826.1:0-15068 GCA_038406235.1 Peronia verruculata | reverse complement strand
TGCTTCACTGTACATACTGTGTAATATAGCCGATCACCTGGATTACATTCTGTGTTATAATTCGACTTGGAGGACTCTTGTTTTCATTTCTCCGCTATTGTGTGAGTCTCATCCACATCCACCGCCTGATTGCCACTTATAAGTCACGGCCTCATCCACTCAATACTGAGAACTCGTGACAGCTATGAAATGTTACATATTTGTTGTACGTAATAAATAACATCATAAAAATAGCCAGCCCACTTGCTAGTGTCGAGAAGATATGGGGACAAAAAAAGAAAAAACACTATAAAACACATTTTTGTACTAGCTTGACAGCCACATTATAATTTAATGTCGACATTCAGTGTCCTCAGTATATTATTTATACAAAGTGATGTAACATAATAAAACACTGCGGTTTTCACTATGAAATTCCTGACAAAATGCTTGCAAAGCTATCCATCTGTTGCAAAAAAGGAACCATGTATGTGGGAATCATTAGAAGTGTTAGTAATTAATACAACTGTTTAGGCTACTTATATTGCAACTTGGTAAATCGGTAATCTGTTGTAAATGACAAATTTCTACTTAATGAATGCTGAATAAAAACAAACAAACAAGCGAACTTGTAAAACTGTCCAATAAGGCATGACAATGCATGTAGGACACACCATAACAGTTCTTTCTGTATTTCCTTAATTTTACTTGGGGTATTAGTGATAGGAGATGGGGTGATACTTGAGCAGAGGACTTTTCCTTCTGTGGTTCTCAAAACAGGTAGGGGATCTGAAGATGCGTCATCTATTGTTGTCCAGTTCGCCCTTGCTATTACCTGTGTTATAGTTTTGATGTCTACTTATTTATCTTACACACCCTGCTTTCAGTGTAGGTGTCCTGTTGTTTAACAGTATTAACTCTCTTTCTTCTTTAAGTTCCTGAAATAGTTTTCGACCTCTATCAATGGTCTTCCACCACCACCACCAACCCCCTCCCCACCCCGAGCGGACTGTGGCCATGAATATCACATAATGTAGGTTTTTTTTTTTCTTTTTTTTTTTTCGGTGATCAGTGCGTCTATCTTATCTGTTTCTTCTTTAATCATATTATCAGGGCAAGGAATGTAAGTGTTGATAATTTCTTTCTATGTTGGTATCGTTTTGGAGATGTATGTTTCGCCTATTTGTCAGGTGTGTCTCTTACAAACAAAGTACGCCTGGGATAAATTCTAAAATCAAAGCATCCAGGTCCTAGAATGCAATTCAAGCATGCAGTTCTACTGTAGTATCTTCTACATTATATTTAAGTGGTTTATCTTGTTATTTATTTTATTTGCCCATTCACTGTTTTTATATGTGTGTGTATTTTTTTTTTTTTTAAGAAAATTTTTACCATGCTTAGTTATCACTTCCTGCATGGCTGTCAATACTTGACTAGTTTGGGCTTCCCCCAGCTTTTGGGTTCTAATTTCTTGCATATTAATGATATATGTTTAATCGATGGGCCCATCTTTTAGTTAGAGTTAACTCTTCTTCAAACTTTGCATGGTAATTTCAGTTCTTTTGATGTAATCCTCAGTTGTTGTTTTTTTTTTTGTTTTTGTTTAATTTCAACCATCACTCTGACATCTTTGTATATGTATCTTCTCTGGAAATATTTTAATTTTCTTCTAAATTATCTGCCGTCAGAATGTTACTAATTGTTTCAACTTGTTCGCTAGTTGTTTCTGAAAGACGTTGCTCTTTATGTTTCACATTGAAACTCTCTGTATGAAATAGGTAATGGCTAACTTTAATTTCTTTAACTTCTTTGCTTGGATCGTTATAGATTTTAGATTTCAGTACTTTTGATTAGTTTCCAGTACCGTATCCCGCCCGCCCACCTCCGTTCGGCCATCTTATGTTATGGTTTGGGTAATTTTACTGGGTAATCTTTTGAATTGAATTTAATCTCTACAGTTGTTTTTCTTTGCTGTGTTAGGACATTTCCATAATTGTGGATCATATTATTATCAATCTTTTAGTAATTCAGGTCGTTCACAGCTATAATTTATTAATCTAGACCTCTCTTTCTCCCAGTTTGGGAAAGGTAGGTAGTTATCTTTCTTTGGTCAAAAGAGAAGCGAATAATCCTCTTTAGTATGTCCTTTTATCTTTATGAGGTTATTTCCCTTGAAAGGACTTCTTATCAAATATGTTTGGTTTCTTGGTATTTTTAAAACAACTTTTAGTTTAATCCAAATCTTGCCTTGCTTCCACTTCGGAGAAGGAGGCAATCATACTCTCTATTTTAATTTCATATTTCAATCCAAGGGCAAACAATTTTTTGGATGACCTATCGTATTTTAGTGGCTCAGTCCCCTGACGGGTCAGAACACTGCTCACTATACGCACAACCCTTTTCAATTAGGGTGTGCTGCAATATATGTCCGTTTTTATTTATTGTACCAATTTTGTGTTTAGATGTACAGTTTTAGTTCCAATTCCTACCCTGCTTCCTCTTGGGGAGAGGGCAGGCAACAAATATGTCCTTGTTTAAATAAGAAGTATGACCTCCTTTGTTTTGAAACAGTTAAGTCCCCTAACGGGAAGCAATTAGGTCAGTACACTACACACAAAACACACTCTCCAGTCTTACTTATTTTTAATCAAATTAACTTCTGAAACGAGAGAATAAAGAAGAGAGTATGTAACATGCAACAAAATAGGTGTGAATTCGATACTGGGAAGACGAAAACGTTGAACACAGCAGACGCTTTAATGTCCAAACCAGGGTACTGGGTATCTACTTCTACTCTTGTCTCTATTTTGAAAATGGTGCAAGAAAAAGGTGGATCAGCTATGATAACAAGACAATAGTGTGTTTCCAAAAATATTAATACAAATCGATGGTGCACGATCCTATAGTCTTGGAGAAGGTAGAGGATTATGCGTGTCTGGGCTCCTGGATAAGAGATACAGATAAGGATTTTAAAGGCAGAGTAGCATTGGCCTGGAAGACTAGTGATAGAATGGCAAAAACATGGAAATCCATCCTGCCAAGAAATTTTAAAATGAGATTAAAAATCAGAGCAATGACTAAAGCGGTGCTTTTGTACGGAAGTGAAACCTGGACAATTTCGAGTACAACGGAAAAGAAACTGAACGGCAGCCATACTGGGTTACTTCGTGATGCCTTAGGAACAGATTGGTGACGGAGGCCGAAAACAAACGGGTCCGTCCGGTTAGCAGCCACCGAAAGGCAGGCTGACGTCGGAGAAAAACGTAAACGAAGTGAATCCGTCAGACTGTCGCTTTCGTTTGTATTAGGCACAATTGAATGTTTAATAAATATTTTTGAAAAAAAAAAAAACGTTTTATGGGTATTCAATCGCCGAATCTTCTCACCCGTACCTAATTTTTGGGTCGCTGATTTCAAATCTGTCAACAAAAATAACATTTGCTAAGAAAGAGGAGTCTTTAAATTTTGCAATAGTACTCCCCGCCAGAGCCATTTCTAGACACGTGAGTAAAGGTCGTCAGACAAGTCAAAGGAAAATTGAACATGCCGCACTCAAGCCGACCGACCTCTGTCAATCGGCCACAGTCGGAGGTGATTATAATTCCACCGTCCGTTTTGTCTACATTTGCCTTCTTGCACCACTTCAATCCGTGACTTTGTCGCCTATTTTTGTCGGTTTGTCGGACTAGTGCGTTTTCGGCCACAGAATTACAATGAAGATCTATTTGCAGGAGTGCCAAAAGTAACCGATGGAGTCAAGGAATGCAGACTGACTTTTGCTGGGTATTTTACTACTACAGATCTGTAACTGAGATCGGATCGAAAACTATTGTTTAGCAGCCGAAGGAGGGAAGGGCATGCAGAGGAAGGCCAAGCATGACATATATAAATGTGCTAGAGAAGGATGCTGGAGTGCTGAGAGAGGAGCTTCCAGAGGTCATGGAAAGCAGTGAAATGCTGAAGCGTGTGGTAATGTCATCGAGTGTTTGGTTAAGACCGCCCTAAGTGAGAGAGAGAGAGAGAGAGAGATGACTCTACGTTGGCCTCACGGCCGCGCTCAACCCAGCTTGTGTGTTATCACTAACGCTAGTCCGAAAGACCTAGAAAATTTCAGATTTATTAAATCTCTGTGAATCTATATCTTAATTTATTTAATTAATTTATACTGTCTTCGCCCTTCTCCAGATGTGTGTGTGTGGGGGGGGTGGGGGTGGGGGGTACAGTGGCTCTGTGGTATGGCGTCTGCTCATGGACGACTCACACGTTCTGCGTCGCGGGATGGAAGGATATGAAGATCGAAAACCCGATTTCTCAACGGCTCATGACTCAACGGCCTCCTAGCCTCCTGTGGGTAGGGAAGCCCGACATCTAGCCTTCTCAGATAAGGGAGAATATATTTCGGAGGTCCCGTGTTTACGTTTCGCACGTTAAATAACCCTTGGCAGTTCAAAACCGATGGAAGAGTAGGCTGAGTGCCGCTGTGGGGGCAAAATTTTCAAATTCCAAATTTCTACCCACAAAATTTCTCAGCAAAAATTGGTAACATCTAAGAAAAAAAAAGCAGAGATAAACCTATTTTCTTAGGATTGAAAGGCTCAAGAGAAACGAATGAAAAACACCTTGCTTCATGTCGGATGTCTTTCTGAGCAGGTGTGGATGGCCTGCAGACATTATGAATGATTTTTAAGACTACAGTAGAATGGAGATGACTACAATTGAGAAGAAAGGTTTTAGCCGGTTATAGGGAGAATGCATACGTCTATTTACAATTTATTCTCACATCACAAAACACAGCACAAAACATCCACAGGTTCCCAAAGAAGGTGCACGGAACTCGACGGAACGAAACGAAGCGCAAATAGTCATCATAGTGGTGGTAAATTTAGATGTGTGAAGCGAAAGCGTCTATACCGCACGATAGCCTGCTAGCGAACCTTTTGTACACACACCTTTATAGATCTAGCTGATAGATTAAAACATGACAGCGGATGACAAAGGAGAGGCAATGTTTCCGTCTAATTTGGCTCAGTAATGTTTAACTCCCAGTAGAACACCAACAGTGCGGAACTTCGTTATTCACCCCGTCTATTCATATTTCTGAAAGGGTGGATCGGTAGGGCATTTGCAAAACTAAAATATTAAGAGAAAATGATAAAGCAAATCTGTTCTACCAATACTTTTCTCAAATGCGGGAACAAACATCCTCTCTATGTAAATTTTTAGCCAAAGAAGTAAAAGACCGTTCGAACTGAAATGGAGCAAAATGCAAGCAGGGTTCAAGTTTCTCTTATTTAACTGAAAAATCAAATACTTTAGCAGTTAGTAACTATTGTTTTCGGCACACATGACTACTTGCTATGCACACACGTCCGCCTCAGTTCTACTCTTTCTGAATCTATTGAACTCGAAGAGGGAGATCCGCAGGGAGCGTCCTCTCACCCACGCAGTTTATCATCAAATAGGAGATCATTGTGCTCAATCCTATTACTTGCTTTTAACAGACAAAAGAGGGATTGAACAAGCAGTGTAAAGAGGGGAAAAATCACTTTTGCGCCCCTTGCTTGAATGAAACATACACCATCAAAAATTCCAGAAAAAAAAATACGACGTAAAGGGAATGTTTTCGGCTTATTCATATGATTTATCAATTTTTTTTTTTGACGAACAGTCTTCCGAATAGCAAGCAGTAAAAGGATTTTTTTCCTCTTTACACTGCTTGTTCAACACCTCTTTTGTCTGGCAAAGGGAGGTAAAAGTCTCGTCAAAATGATCTTCCCTTACACAAATCCCTCTTTTGGAAAGGGCAGATAATGTATGAAACGATCTCCCATTACCTCCATCGCAGATCGGCTGACTTGGGGAATCAGTTGTTCCCTGCAAGTAGATGACTTCCTCATCCGCTACACGGCCCAGAGCATGCCTACCATTGAAAGACAACTTCAAGCAACCTTGGACATCATCCAGGGATGGGCGAATATCAACGGCTTCAAGTTGTAAAGAAAATTGTAGCCGTTCATTTTTGCAAAACAAAACAAAAAAAAATGCAATGCGGGGATCCAGACTGTTTCTCGCTGAGTAACATCGGATCCCTGTCAAGGGTGGGCCAGATTTCTGGGTGTGATATTTTATCGAAAACTGACCTTCATTTCCATATCAATCATCTGAGAACTACTTCCTCGAAAGCACCCGACATACTTAAGACTGGCGCAAGCGCAGAATGGGGTACTGATACAGACTCCATGCTGCACCTGTACCGTTCCCTTGTCCGCCCTTAACTAGCCCATCGTAGCATTGTCTACGGCTTGGCCAAGCAATGCTACCTCCAAAAACTTGACATTGTCCACCACCAGCAATGTCTTAGACTATCCCTGGGAGCATACTGCACGTCCCCGGTGGAAAGTCTATACGTTGCAGCCAATGAACCTTTTCTCCAAGATAGGATTGACACACTGTCTTTTCAGTACGGAGCCAAAATTTTATCACACCCAGAAAACCCAGCCTACGAACATGTCTTCGAACCAAGCTCCATGGACATGTTCTTTGGCATCCGCTTTCAGTCTTTGCTGGCGGAGGCTGGGATCAGACGGGGTGAGGTGCGATTTAACCCATTTCAAAACGTTCCGCCCTGGCCGGTCCAAAGGCGTGATCTTTGACCTAGAGTCAGGAATTAAACGGAACACCCCCAAGGAGGTCTTTGAACAGCTGCTTGCAGAGGTGATCTCTGATCAACTTGGCTCCAAGTATTTGTTCACAGGCGGATCCAAGGATGACAAGGCCGTCGGCGCCCGCTCATTCTCTGACCTGGGTAATACATGCTGTGGCCTCAACCCGAAGTCCTCCATCTTCACGGCTTTAGACACCAGACATCGATCCACACAAAACAATATTCTGATCTTTTCAGACTCCCTGTCTCTACTCCAGGCCCTTACTAACCCAACTTTTAAGGATGATAGAGTAACTCACCTCCTGTTACGCCTTCAAAGTATTCATCGGCGGCATGGCTTCGAGTTCTGCTGGGTACCGAGTGACATGGGCATTGCAGGAAATGTGACAGCAGATTCCAAGGTCGGCTTGATTTTAGATTGCCTAGAAGAGGGAGTCCTTTATCTGGATCTCATTCTCAGGTCCATCATCAACAGGTACATCAAATCTCGATGGCGACAGTGATGGAATCAACAGACTGCAAACAAGCTTTACGCTATCCAGTCAGACCTTGAACATTGGCCATGGTCTGCTCAGCGTGAAGATGAAACCAAGTGGTCCTCAACCGCCTGCTCACCTCACTCTCTCTTTTCTTTTCAGGAGAAATGTCCCCATAGTGTGTGGCGTGTGAGTGTCAACTGACAGTCACAAACATACCAATCGACTGCGCCGAGACGCTCGAGAAGTCCACTTCTCAAGTTTCTCTCTGAGGAGCTATTTATTAACAAAATGAAGCCTCTGGCCATCCTGGGCGTTTTACACCAGGTTGGTCTGTACGACAAATTCTAACTACGTAACGCATAACTTGATAAGCATGGGGCGATCCCCACGGGACGCCCAAAAATAATAAAATGCGTTTTTTTTTTTTCAAAAGTGGGTTCAGTCCACTTTCTTCAGAATGGTAACGAAGGTAGCTATCATGTATTAGAGGGAAGAGCTTTCTATGGAACATCTCAGTTTCCTCAAAACTATCTTAGTTTCTGTGAAAATTGAATATAAAACAGCATCGCTTCTGCAAAAGAAGCTCAGTGCCGAAGTGACAGTTTTTCAAAACAAGCTCAGTCCAAGTGCATTTAATGATACGATCCATTTCGCTCGCTCCGTCCACTACTAACCCTCACCTGCACATAGTCCCCGCCTATTGCCAACCGACACCATTCTACACTTCTCTATCGGCAATCATAGGTGTTAACTGTTATTCAGTGTTACTAACTGTTACATAATCAAGCAGATTATACCCCTGATTTGGGCTCTCATCGCTCAGGTACTTTCCAATCATAATCTTGCTGCGTCTGTCACAGTTTTATTCGTGTGGTCACAAAACGCCGATCAGTGGTGGTAGAAACATCTGATCAAAGGAGAAAAGGGGGCGGGTGGTGTTTGGGGGTGAGCTGACAATGCATCCTACGCAAATGAGAAGAAACTGAGATAACTTCCCGTTCGAGATTGAAAAGCGAAGTATATACCGAGACCAATTTTTGGACACGCCTCTTACTGATGTTAGCAGTGACGTGGTTAAGGAAGATAAAATTAAATGATGGTTTAAATTCCAGTTTTGAGTTATTTAGGTCTTTCCTCACTCTTATTGACGCAGAATGACAAAAACGTTCCATAGTATCTCCTGGATGTAGCAGTAACTGTTCTCTATTCATCTTGCTATGAAATAAATAACTTGATACTTAACATTAAAAAAAAATACAAATACAAAAACTAGTATGTTACACTGTTAATTAACACTGCCAAGAAAAAAATCCTCGTTCATCCAGCTGTGAAATAAATCTTGTTAATTGTATGTAACATAACTACTACATCGAGTTTCCCATGTCTCAGCTAACCACAGAGGATCGTGTTATACGTTCATAAAGACTGAAACACTTCAGAAACATCCAGATCTGTCACTAACAGGATTCATTCACGGGATCTTTAAAACTCAAATCAAAATCAGCTTCACTAAGCTTATCATCAAAGTTAAAGTCACTGAAGATTATCCGGAAAAAAAAACAGCAAAATGTTTGTTTTTATCACCATATAAACAGGTTATTTCATCTCAGAATTTTACCACAACCAGCTCCGTCCAGTGAACTGAGCCTAGTTTTAGAAAAACTTTGACTTTTAAATGAGTGTTATGCAGTCAATATTTCAGATAGATTTCTATACCTTGGAGTTTGAGTTATGAAGCGTGGGGATTTCACATGTGCATTAAAATATCTAGATAAATAATTACTATTACTTTGAAAATAAAAATATGTTGATTTTCTCAAAACTTTGGAAAATGGACTAAACGTACTTTTGAAAAAAAACGCCCTATCCATCTTTTTAGTTCTGCTATAAACTATTTGATAACTCAAACTTATAAACCCATTTTGATATCCTTTAATTACTCATTGCCCGCTCAGCGTTACATTTTATCTACATGTATTTTGATCAGCCTTTAACGTGCAAATGTACCCACCGAGATAGGCAGACTATAGCCGCTGTCTTGCCGTTGTGCCGTCCCCCAGCACAAACAAAACAAACATTTCATGCCACTTGAATATAGTAGAAGAATATTTTGGGGAGATCTGCAAATCTCATAAAATTGGCACAACACTAGATGTCAAGTAGTAAGTTTTGATATCAGAATGAAATCCATGAGCGAGAAAACGGGGTAGTAATATTGCTGATCAGGTAAGTAAAGCTGGTAACAAACGAGACATGTAGTAAATCAAATTGTGGCAAGTATCTCACACGGTACCAAACAAACTATGCATACTTACCCCTCTTGTCCACTGTGACAACTAAAGATTGGGAGACTGACTGGGCGTAATGACTTTTACAGTGTGAAACAGGCAAATGTATCGCCACAAATAAGTTTTGCCAAGATGTGTTGTGATAGAAAACACGATCTACAACAAAGCAACTCATTAGAAAAAAATGCGTGCATTATAGCTGTCTTGTGCACTCATTCAAGCATGATAAGCAATCATTCATCCTGTATCTGTTAGGGGGTGTCCCCGTATCGCTCTGCTGATTTCGGACACAGGTTCTAAATGTGTAGGGGGGTGACGTGGGAGACAGTAATTATTTGCAATTCATGCCCCACCTACAACTTAATTTTTGTTGTTGTATTGTTAGGCTGATGTGAAACTTAAACGTAAGAATTTAATCAGCCACGCATTACGAGATTTTAACCTAAATGTCCCACAGATCTTTTCCTACGCGCGATCATACAGGGCTATTCCTATGTTGATATTCGAAGTTTCGACAAATATGATATGATGTATTAGCATTTCAATAATTATATAAAAAGAAAATCATGAGTACATCGATGTCCTATACCAGGAAGCATGTATATGAAGGCTTAGCATTATTCGAATTTTTTTTTTTTCCAAGCCTTTCAATCCTAGGAATGTGGGATTATCTCGAGTTGAAGCGGCTGCCTCTTTTCGTTGAGAATTTTTTAGGGTAGAAATTTGGAACTGCCGTACAGTTTTTAAAATAATAATACACCATTATTATTATTATTATTGACATTATTATTATTAGTTATTATTATTATCATTATTAACATTGTTATTACTGTTATTATGATTATATAGCCTTTTAATCCTAAGAAAGTAGATTTATCTGAGCTTTAATGCTTGTCTTATTGTGATGAAATGAAGTTGTTTGGGTACAACGTAGCAATCGGAAAATTATGCCCATCTCCACCTACTGTTCATCTGACCTTTGACTGCCAGATTCTTTAACGTGGACAACGTACAACCGGAATGTTCTTATTATCTTCGCCTTTACCCGAGAGGTCGACCTTCCAAACGAAAGAGATCAGGGGTCTGTTAATAACTGAAATAGAGAAAAACAGGCAGGTTCCAAAATGTTCAATCCACCTGCCGGATTCAAACCCTCGAGTAACACATCTTTAATTGAACTGCTGTTTTTTTCGATCTGAATGAAAATTTGCTATAAGATAGAGAACATCATTGATTTGTGATTCTAGCATTTATTTATGTTATCAAAAATGTTCTTTTTTTTTTTTCAGTTGTAGGTTGATTGTCCTGTCCTGGTCCTGTAGTGTCTTCCATAACTGAAAATACCGATGTCTGACGAGCAGGGCTCGACAAATCGGCTGTCCGATAGCCCCGGGCAAGTAAAATTTCCGTCGGGCAAGCAGGGCTGAAAAGCCACTGCCCGGTCGGGCAAGTTCTAAATTTTGGGTGTAATCCATTTTACCTGCTTTATAGTTCCAGTTTACGTTCATTGTTCGCATTTGCTTGTTTCACTTTAATTGGCAATCTCATTTTCTTTACTGTGCACAGCCTCACCTCAAAGCTGTATATTGTTATGTAATAATTAGTACCGGTAATATAATGGCCTTTTATTAATAGTAATGATCAATAGTAATTTGATGACCCCTCGGCCTCGGGCAGGCTTCGAGTAAGTTACTTTGGAGTGGGCCTGCCCGATCGGGCAAGCTCAAAAAAAAAATTTGTCGAGCTCTCCTGACGAGCAGGGTCTGTTGCAGCATGTGCAGGTGATGGCCAATGTAACTATTGCGATCTGTGTATTATTATGTTAAACACTTACGGCAGTTTGCAGTGTTAAGACTTTCTTGGGCATGATGGGGAAAATAGGATCTAGGAGTAGATCTCACTATTACAATGTTATACTTAAAATTTTAATCTTTGTTCATTGATGTCACGGGGGGGGGGGGTGAGAAGCAGTTAAAACCATCAAGGAATATTAAAATGATCTAAGACCACTGGAGGGTACAGCTAATTAGGCGTAGTACTACCATGCAGAAAACCTACAGGCGTAGGCTCAAACGGCCACGGGCTCAGAATCTACGCACAGTCACCAACATACCCACCTATACTCACTTCATTCTCCGACAACAGAACAATCTACATCTATGAGGACACTCAGGCTTTCCTAATAGACAGAAAATTCACATGCCATCCCGGCGACATATTATCAAGAAAATGGAAACCCACAGGGCGTAGTACTATCACCCACACTGTTTATCATAGATGGCGAGTCGGTCAGCTTTTCTCAATTTACTGACAATTTTACTCTGTGGGTAACCAAAAAGAAAGTAGAGAGAGCAGAAACTAAATTTCAGAAGAAATTAACACCGCAAAGGCCTGGATGGACACTTGGGGCTTAAGAATCAATGCCAATAAAACAACCAGAATGGTTCTCAGCAGAGGTGCCCGAAATTAACAATAAACATAAAAATAAATGACACTGGGATCCAGTCCACAGACAAAACCAGATTTTCTAGGATTAATACTGAATCCGAGCTTGTGCTACCAGCACATAAAAGAATTAAAAACAGAAAACAACATCCAGAACGAACATGATTCGTTTCCTCAAAGGAACCAGGTGGGGGTTCACCAAAATTGCCTTCACTATGGTGTAAAATCATTTGTAGTAAGGAAATTAGATTATATTAGATAGAATTCAACATCACATAACACAAAAGTGTTATGTTATTTTTTATCACGGTTGTGGACAGCTGAGATAACCACCACCACAGGAGGTTGAATAGCTTATAAAAACCATTAGATTATAGTGCCATAGTGTATGGGAGGGGGGAGGGTGAGGGGGACAAGTGGTATCCATAAGAAAAAAAAATAGTCATCACACAGTCAGGCATTTAGGATCATTTTAGGCCCAGGCAGAAGAAGTCACCCTGAAGCCGTGGAAGTTCTAGTGGGAGTAGTGCCCCTGGCGCTTAGAAGAAAACAGCACTAAATTACAGCTTCAAGGTATTTTTAGATAGGGACCACCCGGCTTACGAGGCAACACACTACAGACCAATACAAACACTTCCGCACCATCACCGCTTGGTGTGGAAATGGAAAGATATACTCACAAACACTCTAGGTGAAGATATCAAAAATATGAAAGCAACACAAGCATCAAAATACCCGCTATGGGAACAAAATCAAATGAACACAGATACAACATTAACAAGAACTAAAAATACCAAAGAAACAACACCATTGAAAATAGAAGCAACAGAAAAAAATACAAGAAATACATGAGAAACACAACACGATAACTTGCTTTACGGATGGGTCTAAAACAGAAGAAGGCTTAATTAATAGGAACAGGGATAAAATTCCTGGATAAACGTGCAGAGAAAATACAGACTAAATAACCATACGGTCATCTACACGGCAGAACTCACAACCATAAAATAGCTATAGAAAGATTCCAAAACACAACATAAGAAATCAACATATTCACAAACTTATTAACTAGTATACAGGGCCTAAATAGCACAGGAAAGAAAGAGAGACAAGCTAAAAGGGAAGAAATTTTAGCACTTAACACATGAATTAACAGTCAAGGAAGGAAAGTAGCACTCACAATGGTACCATCACACATAGGAACAGAGAGAAACGGAACAGCAGATAGATTAGCCAAAGAAGCAACAAGACACTCAGCATAGACATTAACATAGGATTAGGAAAGAGAGAAGTTAAAAGCAGAATTAGGAATCGAATAGACAGGGAATGGCAGAAAAGATGGGAGGACAGCACAAAAACGTAAACACACAAGAAAAGTCTATTCATCCGTGAGGAAACCACAACTAAGAAATTTTTTAAAAATCTACTAGCACAGAAAATGACAAAGGATACCCAGATTATCTCCTGAAAATAGATGCACACAGGACAAACACCATCAAATACATGGTACCGATACTGAACTGCACTCAGTGCGACTCAGAAAAACATAACATGCTACAACTACTTACAAGAAAAGAAGAAGAACACACTATACACAACATATTCAAGCTGAAAATGGATAAAAGACACAACCGAGCACTAACCAATATACTAACAAAATATATCATGGACATGGTCATGAAACATTAGATCACGGTGCAAAGTAGGAGGAAATCCATGCCGATAATGATCTACAAACAACAAGTAGTAGCGCATAAATAAATAAAAAGGGTTAGAAATAATACACAATACTATCTTCAAGGGGTCTCTGGACGGACAATCGTATATGAAAACGAGAAGTCCCTGCGCTCCTCTGGCTGGAGACTCTAGACCCTGCCGATATGGAAATCCGCGAAAGCACGAGATTGCGATATCTTCGTTCGGCGACCTGGGAAGACTGATGAAGCCGAGTAGTCCGACCTGTTCTCTGTTCGCTGCCAATCGAGGGACGCGAGGTGGTGGATAGAACCCGCACAAATCCGACCTCAGGATTCCCCAACATTACAAAGCAAATGCACGAAAGTAATAGATAGGGAGTTAAGTGTTCCTCTAAATAGTCTTAAAATGGATGCCAGAAATAAAGGCGAGAAGCCAGTCCCCTAAAAAGTAGCCCTGATAAGGACCGTTAGTAGAGTTAGCCTAAACAAGACAGCTACTCCCTAGAATAAAAGGCTAAGCAACAAGATAGATAGAAGGAAACGTCCCACCCCCAGGCAGGTCCACACGGCAAAGAATAGGGATAGATAGGGTACAAATGATGCACCGAGTGGACCCCGTGGCATATAGAGGATAGCTGTAGGGAGTCATGGAAGCCTACACCGTTATTAAAATAGACAGACCCATTGGAGTACCCTTTGCTAAAGCCACGCATGGGTTCAAAAGAGTCAGTTAGAGTGTAGTGTCGTCCCTGTCCTATATATGTCCCATTTTTGTCTCCCGTCCTTTTGTTTTATATACTCTGTTTCTGCCTCCCTACACCCTGTTCCGTCCGTGGCGTCATCCTAGGTACAGCAAATCCTTGCAATTTGATGAACCAGAAAAAATCCGTCATCATCGGGCCATCGTTGGTCCGATGCGTGTTACTTTGTTCTGTTTTGTTTCTTCTCGTTTCGTCATGTCTTGTTCAGCCGAGACAACCACCACGCCAGGGGGTTGAAAGGCTTACAAAACAACGTAACCGTAACATGATTTAGGTTGAGTCTCCGAGCTGGCGATAGACGGGACGAAACAGATTTAGTGTTGCTGCAGATAGCGTCTCATAATCATCAGAGACCGAGGGACCCACATAACATGCAGTCCAATCACATGATCCTCACCCATAGATTGTCAGTGAGGTATTACCTGTTGTTTGTTAAGCATGTGTAATTATGTGTGCGTAAGTCATTAACTTTTCAGCCCAAATTTCTCTCGATACTTTCAGAGTAAGAATATCAGGAGTGCAGAACTGGAATACAGGATCTCGCAAGGATCAGTTACATCACTTTGGTCAGTAGCTGACCAGTGTACAATAGTGGCTATCACAACCAATGATGTGGAATTGGACTTTTCATGTGCCATCATAGGACATTATGTCCAGGAGAGAACCATTCTTTTACGTGTTTTCAATCATTGGCTTTTGATCGCACACGTCCTCTATTGAGGGGGGGGGGGGGGGGGGGGGGGGGGGGGGGGGGG
>JBCAUA010743715.1:1990-15068 GCA_038406235.1 Peronia verruculata | reverse complement strand
TCTATCTATCTATCTATCTATCTATCTATCTATCTATCTATCTATCTATCTATCTATCTATCTATCTATCTAATCTTATCTGTCTGTCTATCTATCTATCCTATCTGTCTGTCTGTCGGTCGGTCGGTCGGTCGGTCTGTCTGTCTGTCTGTCTGTCTGCCTGCCTGCCTGCCTGCCTACCTACCTACCCACCCACCTACCTACCTACCTACCTACCTACCTACCTACCTACCTATCTGCCTGCCTGCTTGTCGGTCCGGCCGTCCGTCCGTCCGTTGGGCCGTCCTTCCGTCATTCCACCCATCCATCCATCCATCTATCCATCCATCCATCCATCCATCCATCCATCCATCCATCCATCCATCTGTCTGTTTCTCCATCTGCCTGCCTGCCTTTGCTTCTCTTTGATCTCCGGTCTTCAATTGGCACAGGCATTTGTTATCTTTTCCATTTCTTATCCTCTCACTCTCATTTATCATTTTTTGTCTAACTTTTTTGTTTTGTTTCGTTTTATTATCATTAAGAGCGATCACGTACTAATTAGTAATTACTACCGGCTTACTGAGCTTATTACAAATTGGATACATGCAGAGCAGCAATGAATCACTTATACATCACCTGTAAATTTAGTATAATCAATAAAATGCCGAACTACGGTCTAATTTGCACCATTCTGAGGGCTTTTTTCCCCCACTTCATTAAAATGTAATGTACATACAGGTACGGTTTTACAGCGATATTAGTTCGCTCGTGTCCTGGTCGTTGACTATGATAGTCAAGTAACACTCGTGAAGTACGGGACAAGAGCCCTAGTATAATAATATAAGGCAGTACATTGGCTTACTTTAGTGGATGAGGTCAGTGCTGTCTGTTTTAGTGGAATGTGCAAACTTTGCACCCAAGGATCCGACAGGTAAGTATTTTAATAATACTTTCGAAATCTTAAAGGCACAGTTGGACTAGTCTGTGATTTTTTAAATTTTTTTTTAGAATTACATGTATTACATTTTTGTCAGTTTATTTATATTTACAGCTTTCATTTAAATAGCCATTTGTGTACCGTGATCTATTTTGTCTGTCTGTCTGTCTGTTTGTCTTTCTGCCTGCCTGCCTATCTATCTGTCTGTCCGCCTGTCTGTCTGCGTGCAGTCTGCCTGTCTACCTGTCTGTCTATCTGTCTGCCTGCCTGTCGTCCTGTCTGTCCGTCTCTCTATCTTCGTAACAGCCAGGTTGGGAATGATAGCGAGAAGAAGCTAGGAAATTGGGCTATTTGTTCAGGTAGGGGAAAGATGGTGGGTACGGTATTGGACTAGTCTGTCTGCGACCTGATCGATTGCAGGATAACGAACAGTGTTGGGACAGTGAGCGTGCTTTTTTTTGCCAGGTACATAGAGTTTAGACCTAGATCTATACCTGGGCTTTCCCTGGCTAATACTCCAGGGGATACTATGACAGTTTGACAGTGCAGAATATGAATGACTTTTAGAATTGGTTCTTTATAGCCTCGTAAGAGTTCTTTATCTCCACTAGACAACACTTTCGCAGAGTGTAATGACATGTTATTGAATGAACAGTAAAGTTGTGTTTGCTAAAAGACTGACAAATGTGGGCTTGGCTATCATATACTTGTGTTTTGCAAGTCATTGCTGCTTTTATTATCCCCTTAGTTCATCATTGTTGCCTGTTGTGGAACTTACTAATTTCAAACCCTTGGGTCTGATCTCTGTAACAAGGCAAAGCACAAATCAGTCAATAAACAGTTCTTTGAAGATTGCTAAATTTTGACCTGAAAACTGAACTCCCCCCCCCCCCCAAAAAAAAAAGAAAGAAAGAAAGATAATATGTCATAAACAGTGAAATAATGAGGACCCTAACGGTGAGATGACGTGTCCATCAATAAGCGACCATTCTTTAATTAGCTCTGCAGCCCCGGAAGAGGCTTATAGTTATGTTACCAAACTTTGTTTCCGGTCTTTCAAAATACTTAAAACGAGCTTGAAATCTAATCAGTCATGGTGTCATGATTTTCACCAGTCAATTTTTCTTTATTTCTTCTGTGCTTGAAAAGAATGCTAGGACAAATCACGTGATTTTTCAACGTCAAATGGATCTAACTGTACGCATCAATTCACTATGTTTTGGTAATCCAGAAGAGTAACACTGCCGTCTGACATCCAGCCTTCTCGGATAATAACGATTATTTATCGGAGATCCCAGGCGGCAGTTGGTCATTTTAAAGAGCCTTTCGATGAAAAGATCGGGTGAAGAGTAGGCGGAAACACCACTTCCCGGGCTAACTTTCGAAATTCCAAATTTTTTGTCTAATGAAATTCTTCTGACCGAACTGCTTAGACACTTAAAAGAGTCGAGATAATCCTAGCCATAGGTTTGAAAGACTTCATTAAAAAATCACTAATACTCTTAGGGTTAAAGAATCCGTATCAAGTCAGCAGTTTTTGCTGATGCTTCGGGGTTAAAAAAAACAAAAAAACGCCAAGTAGTTGGTGTCGAGTTGCCTTGGTTGTGCCGGGAAAGGAGAGAATTGCGACACAATGAAAACTGGGACAGCTCAGGTCTAGTGCGGGAGCATGCAATGTGCAAGTGACGTCTGGGTAATACAATGACATCGTTGAGCCCAGAGTACAGGTGTAACACTGGTGCAACGCCATCGCTCAGATCACTTTACAAGTCTAACGGCAATGCAGCGATATCGTTGAGTCCACATTACAAGTTAGGATTTGCATCTGTGTTTTACAGAATCCCGAAGTACTGCACGGGCAGAAACACGCACTGACTGAGGTCGTGAGTAAGTTCACCAGAATGATACGACACGGTTTTTCGTCCGCGGGACAAAGTTTGGTCATGTCATTTCCGACATAGATTATGTATCTACCAAAATGTTACATTCTATTTACGTCTTCAACCTTCCTGGTGGAGGTTATCTCGATCCATAGAAATAAAAACAACACTAGTTATGCGTGTATGGCGTCCAGACTCCTTGACCTTGAAAGTTAAATGGTAAAATGTTAGATTCGCGTCCAATCGAAGTGGTTCTTCGAGTACACTGTACTAATTTTGAAGTACTGAATACTAATAATAATTATTTGTTTTGTCATATTTAAGATATATATATATATTTTTTAAATTCAGCGGGTTCTGCCCAGTGCTAATGTGTCATTCGACAGAATAACAAAAATGTTGCAGACATGATTCTATCCGACTTATCGTTTGTCTGAACCTGTTGTGCCGGCCGTTTCGGGAGAACTCACCTATTACACATTTCTCTTTATTGTAATGGTGAAAACCGGGATTCTATTTCAACTCACAATTTTGAGGAAGACGTGTCATGTCGTATCATCCCTGGACACCCGGCCTTCGACAACGGATTAAAGTCGAAACAACATTATTCTTGAAATATAGAGATCCAGCAAGAATATGAAACTTGATCGTTGATGTGTTAGCCTGTGTACACCTGAAGTGACAGTAAGTGTCGTTATTGTGTTAGAGCCATAGATGTAATATTAATAGCCATTTAGTTGTATGTCAATGGTGAGAGTTTGAAGATCCGTTACAGGATTTTTAAAGAATTACTTCTACTAAAACTAGTACTCTGGTTCCTTTCGTTCTTGCTGGAGATTGAAGTAGCCTGTATTCTGTATTTGTGTCATAAGAAGAAGCTAAGATTCGCCATCCTGTCTTCAAATTTATTTTGAGAGCCGCTTAGCCGCCGTAGAGGGTTATCTCGGCCTAAATAGTCACGTCGGGACTCGGCAGTGTAATTTAGTTTTGTGGGCATTGAGTTGGCAGACATCACCCATCCAACCTACCAGAGGGATCAACATAAACATTGTGCCCTGTTCTTGAAGTGCCTTTTATGAAAGAATCTACCCATGTTTAATGACCATATGATTGTCTCTTTTTTTTTTATTACAATACTTGCAGTGAAGAATTTACTGTGTTAGTTTGATTTTTTTTCTTCATTTACTGTCTTTGTCTCCTTTGCCGATTTGTGGCCTCAACTCCTATGCAAGCCTCGACAGGCCAATTGCGACAGAAATGTGATTCAGGATTATACTTACTACAACAACATAATAATTATGTGTTGACAAAATGATGCAGCAGCAACAATTTTAATATCTGGATGATTATAAACAATCTTCGATTTTCTAAAGGATAACAATTCGTCAAAGGAGCTGTGAATTTCACTTCATCTATGTTGGCTAAGTGATCTGAATGCGTTCTAGACTTACCTAACGTATGTATGTCAGATCTTGGTAGACGATAAAGACTTATTTTTGAAACTTTCTAGATTTTTCTGTTCTCCTTATCGTCGTATGTGTTTAAATCTTTTGTTGAGAATCTACTTTATCTCATCGAAAAAGGTTTCGTTGAGTTTCTTAACAATTTACAGAAACACGATCAGGAAAAGAGATCTGGGAAAGACGTTGACAGCAGCAACAACATCAACAAAAGCACATCCACATATTAAAGGCCCACTTTATAAGGAGATCCCGAAAGTTGAATATTATGATGTCCTCTTTAATCAGCGATTTGCTACGGCACATGGAAGCAAAATAAATATATATTTGTTCCAAGAACAGAAGATGTTTGAGTCTTAACCCTACAAATGTCAGATGAAATATAAAGGATCAATGTTTTCATAATGATATTCATTTTTAAAAGAAAAAAGATATTTCAGAACGAAATGGCAACACGAAACGCATTCTGTGTCATCGCACTCATGTCATTACCTCCTTGGCATTTATAAGGTTAAACTTCATTAATCTTATAGTTATGGAATCTGCCACCTCTCGTTTATTGTTCCTCACAGAATCCCTTCCTCCATCGTTCTCTTTCTTCTCTCCCTTTTCTTCCTCCTCTGAGCTGTCCTTGATCTTTCTTTCTTTCTTTCTCTCTTTCTTTCTTTCTTTCTTTCTTCCCTTGTTATTCCTTTCTTTATTTTGTTCTTTCTTTCTCTCGTTCTCTCTATCTCTCTCTTTCTTTGATTCTTTCTCTTCTCATTTGATCACATATTTTGTCATCTCCTTTTTTTGTAATTCGCGTATTTTGATACATTTAACCATCTCTTCCTTAATTTGGCTATCTTTTGCCATTCCTGCATTGAAATAACATTCTGAAAACAATCTCTTCATCGTTGTGTTTCTGTATACCGTAGCTCATGCTGGTTGGTTATGGCTTTTATAAGCTTTTCAACCTCCTGTAGTGGTGGTTATCTCAGCTGTCCACAACCGTGATAAAAATATAACATAACACTATTGTGTTATGTGTTGTGTTATAAGCTCATGCTGACAGAAACGTTGTCGCATTTATATCTTCCTGTCTAAGAACCCGAGAGAAGAAGACGCCACGTCGTCTTAACAATAGTGAAGAAAAGAATTATGTCCTTAGGCTGTGATATAATTATCCTAAAGACTCATCGTCTACAAGCTTTTTTTTTTTTTTTTCCCCACTCTGCAAACTTCATAGACATCCCTGTCTGTCTGTTGGTCCATCTATCGGCCTGCCTGTCTGAATGTCTGCATGTCTGACTGTCTATCTGGCCTATTTGTGTGCTTTTCTGCCTATCCGTCTGTCTGTCGATCCATCTATTGGTCTGTCTGCCTGTCTATCTGTCTATCTGATTGCCTATCTCTGTCAGTTTGTCTGCCTGGTCGTGTGTCTTTCTGCTTACCCGCCTGTCTGTCGGTCCATCTATCGGTCTGTCTATCTCCCCGTCTGATTGTCCATCAGTTTGTCTGCCTGTTCGTGTATCTTTCCATCTACCTGCCTGCCTGTCTTTCTGTGTGTGTGTTAGGCTATCTGTCTTATTTATTCCTTTATTCCTCTTTTTTTTTCCTTCACTTCCTCCTTTCATCTCAATTCCTCTCTTTGCTCTCGCCTCTCCCCTCCCCTCTTTCTTTTCCTTCTCACTCCTCTCTCTCTCTCTCTCTCGCTCTTTCAAAATGACCCAACCCTCCCTCATCTATCTCTCTCTCTTTCACTTCTTTCCCCTTGTCTTCTCCCAAGTGTCTTTTTTCTTCCCCTGTGACATTCGTGTTCTCTTAAGACCCCCTCCCTCTCCCCCCAACTCCTGTACCTGCATCAGTCCATCTAATAACCGAGGGCGAAATTTCGCTCCATTGCCCACCCGCTCCCTATTTATCTTAACTCTGCTCTATCCACACCAAAGGGCCAAAGGGTAAAAGGTCATGCCATTATTTGTAAGGTCAGCGAGTTAGACGTCAGATTACATTAAGCACCTAGCATGATCGCGTTTTCTTTCTTTTTTTTTTTCCCCCTCCTTTACGTTGTATAATGTATTCGTTCTTAATAAGCCTGGACCTTCTTGAGCGTAATGTACAATGTACATTTTAATTTGCGTGTATGTATTAATATTATGTACACTAAAAGAAAGGGTTTTTGTTTGTTTGCTTGTTTGTTTGTTTGTTTTTGTTTTGTTTTGTTTTTTCTTTTTTTTTAAATTATTTTTTTTTCTCTCAAGCGTAATTTACAGGCTCCAAGCGCTCGAAGATTCCTTGAGGGTTCTGTGACATAAGAATTAACTTGCCACCAAAAACAAGGGAGAAATGCAAAAAAAGTTTGTGAATATGAATAAATACCCTAAATAACACAATACCATATGTAGTAGTAACAGTGCATATTACATAGTTTTTGTGTCAACAGCTTATTTTTAGGGAAGAGGGGGGGGGGGTGTTGTTTTCCATTTTTATGTTTTGAATTTCTTTTTATATCCATCAGCAGGATAAACATACTGTCCTTCTTATTTTGTGAGTTTGCTTAGTACTTGAAAGTTAGTGAACATTACAACGACATGGTCTCAATATGATACCCCATTGTAATAAACTTAGGCCGATTTCAGCCGTGGACAAACCCCTCAGAGACCATCAACTCTGTTTACCTATAGTCAAGTCCTGGAGTGCTCCATCTGAACTCTACCACGGTGTGATGTCACATTTGTTTGAGACCAAACACAATCTTCCTCTGGCTCCAATTTTATAGGCCCTATTATTAAAGAAGTCTCTCGTAAAAGGTTCACTGTGGCCATGTAGTTTGGCGTCTGCCCCGTGCAAGATGAACAACTCACAATATGGCTTAGGGGTTCGACTACCGATCCTGCATTGGAGGGTCGAGGGATACGAGAATTAAATCCCACATATTTCGGTGACTCAACGGTCCCCTCACTTCATAAAAGAAATTCGACGTCTAGCCCTCTCGGATAAAGAGGAGTATACAAGTATTTCTGACTGTACGTTACACACGTTAGAGAACCCTTGGCAGTTCAAAATCGATGAAATGTAGGCGGCGTGCAGCTGTCCGGACAAAATTTCTAAATTCCAAATTTCTACCAGTAAAAATTCTTACCAAAAACATGCAAGCTTTTAAAGCCGAGATAATCCTACTATCTTACCCGAACTCCCACCCCTGAAATTGATCAAGAGCTCGATTTGACGCCATCAGTGCTCTTGACGGATTTTATAGATTCTTTTCATAAAACGGACTGTCTATGTTAGATACTTCAGCTTGTTTAAGCACCCGCAATACTAGAACGTTCTGTGATTCTCCACTTTAGGGGATCTCCCGTCGCTACCCCTCCCCCCCCTCCCCTTCCCGGCCCCGTAAATTTATCAAAACTTTGACGCCATCAGTGCTCTTGACGGATTTTATAGATTCTTTCATAAAACGGACTGTCCAAGTTAAATACTTCAGCTTTTTCTTTTCAAGGACGGTCAGTGCGTCTCCACAGTAAATTATCGCGTCAATGACGTAAAAGGCGAACACAAATGCAGTGGGAGTTATCTTATCTAAAGAATGTCAGCTCAGTAGTGAAAAAAACTGGTAGCCTTGAAAAGGAGATACATGTGCATTAAGAACAGCTGAACCAAAGATTATAAAATTAGGTCTATTTCGCTGCGGGTCAGAGGACGGAAGCTGGACAGGATTTTCTTGTATTTCTAGTAATGGGATCAGGTGTGGATATCTAAAAAGAAACTTTGACTTGCGTTTATTGAGAGGATTATTTTTCATTCATTGATACTTTTATATTTGCACACAGGTGAGCTAATACATTATTTTCCTATCTTTTGATACTTTGTGTTAGATGCAAAATATGCTTGTCCCGTTTTGGTTTTATTTATTTATTGATTTGAAAAATAAAATTGATTTGGCGTTTCCTTACTTTGTACTTTTCTCTGTGACAATCAATAAGATATATCTATGTGCATATAATGAAAGGGCTAAGTTATTGATTTTGTTTAGCTCTCTCTCTCTATAAATATATATGCATACTTTTACCACTGGCAACTAAAAAAAAAAAAAAAAGGATAAAATGGGTTGGTTGTTAAATATTTCAATATGACTTTGGCCACCTCTTTATTTTTGTATAATAGCCTATTGAAGTAAAAGTATTTGTTTATAACAAGATCGTTTCTAAACCTTCCTTTGTGACACTGGATGACAGGCCAATGCAAAGATTCTGCAGCACCGCTCAACAATTTTGATTGTGTCTTTAATATGGTTTGTATTGTCGTACACCAACTCGGGCCGAACGGAAAACCTGTTGTAGAGTGGCATTTTCCTTCTATCTCTGCAAAACTAATGTTTAATCTGCATCTCAGTGACAGAAAATAATAATAATAATAATAAAGAATAATAATGATAGAGAGCATTTATATAGCGCCTATCCCCTTAAGTACAGGCTCCAAGCGCTTTACAATCTATTATTGCCCCGACAAATCTGGGTCGAGTCAGGAAATTTGTGTAAACTCTCTCCCAAGGACAAAATGTGGGGACCAGTCAGGATTCAAACCCGAGACTTTAGATCTCGAGTCCAACGGTCCAACCGACACCACGGTCAGCCTATTTTACAAAATTAAAGACCACTATCATGTATTTCAGCCTGAATATCAAATATCTTTACACCGCTGCACTTTTCTCTCCCTTCTTATCCACTAGTTCTCCTTCTCTTTCTCCACATCAATTTCATCAAACCATCATGTTTTATTTGAATTAATGGCCGAGTCTAATTTACACGACCAGTCTCAGTACGTTACTCACGATAACGGACAAATCACGAGCGCTGTCCTACGTGTCGGAAAAAAAAAATCCTCTCCCCTACACGCCAGTTTTTTTTTTTTTTCTAATGATTAAAATGAACTAGACCAACCCCGCTGGCTTAACCTGCTGGGACCCTCGACCAACGCAAGTCCACCCTAACCTAACATGTAGGTCCGATGAGCGGGTGACGAGTGTTCAAGATAGACCTAGTAATATCTTGAATATCAAAACAGAGTTTGCTGGTCTGTAATTCATCTATTATTATTATGATATAGAAGTCAACATGTAGTCCTGTCTGCATAACGAATCATGATCAGTATCGCCTTACAGCAATGTCTTGAACATTCAGACAGGGACTCCTTGTCAGTTTGCTAATATAAACAAACAAGCAAACAAATAAACAAACAAATAATATGCTCAAATCATATGAATAAAAAAAAAATCTTTCTAGAGCCGCATTTTCGAACACATTAGATTCTAAGTCAAAGTGATCATCAGTATCATTATTAAGGTTTAGCATTTCTGTTGTTTTGTTTTGTTATTTATTGTAAAAATTGTATGTAGGCCTATCCTGGTCTCAGTTGCCACACTGTGTATTTTATCCTTCTCGAAATCTGAAAAACCGAAACAAATTTATGGTACAGAACATATTTTAATAGGATATTTTTTCTCTGTATCCCGAAGTAAAAACTGCCCGAGCGAATATTCCTAGCAAGTTCCCTTGTATGTGAATTCATTACGATCATTTATATAATTTATAAGGTGAGTAATTTATGACATGCGCCGCCTGGCTTGACATCCTAATCCAAGCTTGAGAACGAAAGTGGCCCATCTATAAGGAGAAACATGAATGGAATATTTTGGCTTTTCGTACTTTCTAACGGGACGTGGTCGAGGTAAGAGATATTTCTTGGTCATTGTCCTGCGTGTCAAGAAGGTTGTAAGGAGATCATGCACGTGACATTACATTTATTCCTGGGCCACAATTTCATGTAAGCCTACATAATGAGATATCCTCCACAAGACAAGGTGTAAGTCAGGAGTGGTTATCTTGGCATCCTACCCATCGGTTTTAATTGGACCCTCTGCTCTGTATCTACTTTGTTCTTGCCAAGTAAAACAGTTTTGTTTTGTTTTTTTTCTCAGAAATAGATTTCCAGTTTAAGACTTAGAATTCCTGAGACAAAAGACACGAAAGAACAAACATCATAAATGACACCTCGAACTCTATCAATTTAGAAGACTTGAAGAAATTTGAACTTTAATTTCCCCCAAAGGGTGAAGAAATATAAAAGGATGAAGAAATATACATCAAGTGCGACATTATTTATTGGAAAAGAAGAAGAAGACGAAGAAAACGAAGAAGAAAAAGAAGAAGAAAGGAAGGAAAAACTATGGACAATAAAGAAAATAGAGTTGCCGTATGATAGCATGCGAGAAGCAAAAATACATTTATTACCTCTTTGGCAATAACTATATACGTCACGGCTTTTGAAATCCCAGTAAAACAATGTTGGTCCATGTTTCTAGAAATTTCTATTCATGTCATTTTGACCTGATCAGAAGTGTGGTTGACACCGCTGTCAAGGTTGCACAGGCTATAAATTATGCTGAAGTTACAAACAAGGACCCGGCACCGTTCTCTGGCAGGAAGGGAGGCAGGCAAGGTGAAAAATAAACAGAAGAGAGGGAAAGAGGGAAGAGGGAGGAAGGAACGAGCGGAAGAAGAAGGAAAAGAAATGGGAAGTCGATGTAATATAATATTTCCCTAGCACTATTGAAGTTAAGCTTTAAAATAGGTAAAGTACAATAGTTCATATTCGACTAAGCAAAAACCTGGAAATCCCGGGCGGAGTGTTTGTACCCCCTTGCTAGAAATAGAACACTCACTGATGTTTGTTACCGCTCCACCACGAGAGATGTAAACAGTTGTCACCGATCCCGTGCATTTTTGTGTGTTTTTTCTATGTCAATGTGAACAGTTTGAAGTGTTTGTACCCTCCTAGCCTACTAAAATTAAACGGGGATTTCCAGCCATTCGCTTGGTGGGAACGAATCTGTAGGAAGGTAACGGGAAAGGAGATGTTTAGGGTGAGTCCGATACGGGCAGCGACAGGAATCATAAATGGCTCTGACGAATTTAACAGAAAGAGAAGGGGAAGAAGAAAAGCAAAAAGAAGAGTGAACAAGAAGAAGGAAGACAGGGAAAACAAGAGAACAAGAAGGAGAATGGAGAGGGAAAAATGAGAGTAAAGAAAGCAGAGGACTAGAGGTATAGAATCTCAAGTTTTTGCCCTGTGCTGGATGCTTGTACGTACGCTGGTACTCTCTTGTTCTAGGTGTTGATGGTCATTGATAGAATGGTATATATTCCTTGGAAATACCTGTAGTTATGGTAACGATTAATGACCATCAGGAGGGGGGGGGGCTGGGGTGGGGAGGGGGGGGAGGAGGCCGTGGTCTTTGGGCTTGTTGTTGTTCTTGTTGTTGTTATGTGTGAGGTCTTTCTTCCAGTCCCAAGAAATTAAGATTGTCTCAGGCAGACCTGGTGTTTTTTTTTTTTTTTTTAACAGATTTTCTTTAAATGGTATTTTGCTATAGGGCACTTGATCCTGTGTCAATACTCAGTTTTATTACAACGTGTGAGGTTATAGTCCCTAAGTAAGTAAGTTAGCCCATTTCTGCTTTATAACGAACCATATAATGCCATTCAAGAGAGAGAGAGAGAGAGAGAGATTATTCTAAGGGCATTTAGAAGCTTTTGGAAACTATATCCAAAATTAAGCGCTTCCTCTAAACTCTATAAATCGTTTCAGAAAGTCAAGAGTCCTCTCAAGGGCGCAGTGGGTACATGGATATCCGAATTTTCTCAGCTTTTCGTTAGAGGCTGGGTGTCAATTTTCCCCACGCGGGACGACGAAGAACTTAAATAACCGAAGAACTCGATCTCGAATTTTTCACCATTCTACCGGTGGGATTCGAATACTAGACAAAAATAAATCATCAGACAGACAGACAGACAGACAAACAGACAGACAGACAGACAGACAAACAGACAGACAGACAGACAGGCAGGCAGGCAGGCAGGCTGACAGACAGGCAGGCAGGCAGGCAGACAAACAGACAGACAGACAGACAGACAGACAAACAGACAGACAAACAGACAGACAGACAGACAACCACTTGACAACACCTGTTCGATTATTGTTCAAGTCACATATTATGCAGTACTTAAACAGCTTTCACTATCCATTTCACAATGGCCCAAAGTTTCAAAAGCTCTACTGTGTTAACATCAGCGAGCTTAAGTTAACGGGCTGAGTTATATCCTCTTCACCAACTCATTAATTCGGCTTTACCTGACACGTATTCTCTCATGAATGATTTTGCATTAACTAGTTTTGCCACATTTGCAGAGATAGTTTTTTTTTTTTTTTAGGAGAGCATTTGGCTGTGCGCCAAGACATAATTGTTTTGCTGTTGTTTTGTCAGTTATTTTGAAAATAACAAAGAACGGTCAAGATGGCCGTACTTGAAAGATACATAAATATTTGTGTATGCTTGTTATAGTCATTTCAATTCATATCATGTAGTCCTGTATGTTAATTTTGTAATGACAATTTGCCCCCCCCCCCAAAAAAAAAGTTTTGTTTGTAACTTATTGTAAGTATATTTATTTAAAGTTTATCATTTAAGTAGTAGGCGAAAGTTGTCTGTGACAAATTTCTATTCGTTGTCCTTTCATTTAGAATGTTGTGTTTTAATTGCGTTTCTATACTGCCGAGGACGCATGTAAAACCTGCAGCACTAAAAGTAAGAAATCAAGGAAAACCTGTCTGTCTATTCATCTGTCTGTCTGTCTTTCTGTGGTTTGGAATGCTGTCAGTATCTCGGGTTATCGGGCGCCAGTCCTTCTAAGTTCGTTTCCTACGGTCCAGTGGTGTACAACTTTCGTGTCGCCGCGGACCGTTCAACGCGGCCTCGGGGGGGGGGGGGGGGGGGG
>JBCAUA010743387.1:0-15069 GCA_038406235.1 Peronia verruculata | reverse complement strand
AATGCCTGCCCCGGATTATAATCCGCGGGTTCAGGGCTTGGTCTTTCAACCTCCTGGATGGAGGTTATCTCGACCCAATCTGTCCCAAAGTGCCTGTTTATTTATACCTATACTTGTCACCACCCTCCCTCTCTCACACCCCCTTCCCTTCCGGCCCCTTGTAACCCTTGGTCAAAAATACAGGGTCGACGATCAAAACGTGAGATAGGTTGTCTGATAATGGAGTGAATAAGATCAGCAGGACGAAAAATGTTATCTCCTCTGTCAGATTGGATATAGTTCTATTTTTTACACCTTTCAGTCCTCAAGAAGGGCAGGCTATCTCGGCGGGTTATCACACATCTCTGGGTTATTTATGCCAGGTACTGATAGTGGTTATCATTCTGTGTGTTGCGCTGACTTACCCATCAAACTATACACTGGGACCACTTTGAGCAACTTTAAAATAGGCCTGAAAGAAATTATTTTCATTTACCTTGTGTATATGAAAATGAACCAGCTTGTTACAGTTTTGTGGTGTTTTGACAAGATTCTCTTTCTACCACTAGAGTTTTCTAGCATATGTGAGAGCCGGGCAGAGAGAATGTCAGTTTCGCTATTGTTTAGAATCCTTTCTCTGAAAGCTTTAGATACAGGGTTCGTACGGTCCTTGAAAGAGCTTGAAAGTGCTTGAATTTTGAAATTGTTGGCAAAGTTCTTAAATTCTTGCACTGGTGGTCAATTTCGTTCAATGACCGATCATTTGAACAGCACTTTTCTGCCTTCCGAACGCGCTCGACAGCCGGTCCGTATTTTACATTTGCCGTAACTTCGTTTCCAATCAAGGATGCCCGGATGTGGATGATTTTTTTTTTACAGTGGATGTAGCCTAGGCTTATTCTAGGCCTGCAGGTCAAGTATGATTCGACGACCCCAGTTTTAGTCGTAATTCTGATGGATTTCGCGGGCAATTAGATCAAATTACTAGTCAGGAAATTTCAGACTTTGTATTTAAGCGGAAAAAAATGAACTTTTTGATGGTCAGAACCGTCTTGCTGGCTGCTGACGCATTGATATATTTTGCGGAACGAAGAAAGCGAAATCGAAAGCATTATTTTCTTGTGCGCATGCCTGGAATGAAGATACGAATGGGTGACTTGCGTCGACTTGTGTTAGGATCTCGAATCGCATTGAGTCCAGCGGTCGTATGCTATTTGTTAACTGTAGGCCTAAAAGGCTATCACTTGACTATCATGGCTATACGAACAGAAAAAGAAAATGATCTAGATCTAGTCAGCAGGTTTACTGACTGAGATCCCGTTGAGATCTTCGGCTCAGCATTCGGCAGAGATATACGAATTGTAGATCTAGTAAGAGAGAGAAATAGATCTCCTCTAGATCTAGACTAGATCGAGTAAATCTAAGAGAGGTTTCATGTATAGAAACAATCATGTGTAGAAAATCTAGAGCTAGACCTACAGGAAAGTACATGTAGATCTATATCGTTTACATATTCTTTATCAAGAGAAAAAAAAATAGTTTTGATGCATGTGAGCAAGTAACAAATTCAATTAGATCTAGATCTAGTTGCAGTGAGATTTAATGAATTGTAAAATGTAAAAACCAGCTTCTTTTTAAATGAGTTTTACCAAAACCTCTCCTTATTCGGTGTACTAATTAACTGAAAGAGGAGTTAGATTTAGACAGATGCAATTTCCATTTTTTTTCTCATGCAGATCTGTGCATATCAGACTATGGTCATTCTTAATTTATAGAGATTGTGACAATACAGATTTATCTAAACTGAAAACCCAATACAAGTGCTGCAACACACTACTGCACCCATAGAGTTACACACACATTAGAAAAGAAAATAATGATAAAAACAAATAACTATGCACAGTTCATGCTTTTAAATGAAATTTTACATCCCAAGTTGAAACTTCAGTTATATTCATCAATGAAAGAGTAATTGTAAGATGCCTGAAGGGGGCTTTTTTTTTCAATTAGTCACTCAGTGAGCTGAATCTTTTTGCCTCTAAACACAAACAGACTCTCATCTAACATATCAATTACATGTGTTTGTGTGTAGTGCAGAGTGAGTTTCAGCATTAGTAATGCCATCTGTTGTTCATGTATAAGCGTACGTGTAAGTCTCTTCAGCAAATATTATCATTACACACTCGTAAACATCTATACGCGTTTGAAGAAATTCGGCTTCATGAAGTCCTTATAAACAGTCCTTAAGTCCTTGAAAAGTCCTTAAATTTTAAGGCCTCTAAGGAGAGTAAACCCTGTAGATATCATCATCCATAAATCAAAGATAAATTTAGTTACTTAGATGACCCTCAGCTTTCTGTCGTGAAGAGGAAGACTAACACTTATGTGTAGTAGTGAGTCCTTGAGCTAAGACGTCATTGTTATATCACCAGGAGATCAGATGGTAAATAACGAGCGTGTACAAAGAGACCTTAGACAGACCGAGTTTTATCTGGGTCATATAATATGCTTGATACAGATGCGGTAGACTTAAAGTGTATGAATGTAAACTTATCAGATGTGGTCCGAGATCGGCCTGACCGCTGACCAAATACTGTACATTACCATGTACTTAGTGATGAGAAAACAAAGAAGTGCTGGGTACAATGGGGTGGGGGGGGGGAGGAACAGGAAAAAAATGTTGGACCATTATGATGGTTTAAAAGAAAAAAAAAACAAAAAACAAAGACCACGCTCAAGCTAAACAATGAGTCGTTCAAAATAATACACGGCTCTTTGAGATCATGGCTTTATTATCACTGTGCTTGTGGGTCTGTGTCCGGGAAACGGGGATGGGAGGGGGGGGGAGAGGTGATGATGGTGCAAGGGAAGGAAGGAAAAATAAGAGAAAGAAATCCCGTGGCTCAAGTACCAGGTCACAGACACCGCAGACGGCCGAATAAAGTGGACCCACAAATCACTAGAAAGTGACAACAGTCAAATATTCTCATCATGCCTGTCCACTTCTTCCTTCTTGTCAATGACACTTGATAGCCTGTGTGCGCCATCTCTGGCAACCTTTCCTCCCCCTGCCTTCCCTTCTATCCACTCTCCACATGCAGTTCACTTCCTCAACTTCATCACACCTAGACCTCTCAGAGATGATTCCTTCTCACCCCCTCCACAGCCTGTGTTTGTCGGGAGCGTTGTAGAGAAAGACAGATTGAAATGTTTTATATTCACTCCAGTTGTCAAGTGTCATTCAGTGCCCAGGTCTGTGGTAGCAGATTGTGTGTGTGTGTGTGTGTGCGGTTTTATTATTATTTTTTTCTTTTTAGTGCTTAAATCATTGTTGCCATGTCAGTTTTCCTCCTCCGCCCCTCCCCGCCTCCCTATGCGCATAATGTGGATACCCAGCTGTCCACATCACGTTTGTGCTGAATAAATTTTATTTTCCTAATGACATGTACAGAGTCTTAGCACATATAGGTAGAACTGGAATGCCAGAGCTAGATTTCACGAAAGCACCAGAAAGGTTGTACCACTTCATTTTTTTATGACATGTCCGATGACTTTATTTATTTATTTATTTGTTTATTTATTCATATATTTAATTGCGTTTTTCTTTTCTTTCAATTCTAGGAAAATAGGGTATCTCGGCTTTCGGTGGTTGCCTATCTTTTTCTTTCTCTCTTTTTTTTTTTTTTCGTTTCTTTTTTTTTTTTTCGCCCTTGTCCAAGAGAACTAGCCGTCGGGCTTCCCTTCCCAAAATGGTTTCGATCTTCATATACTTCCACTCCTTAATATTATAATGACAAGATCGGTGAGTTGAACTATCAACTCACGATGTGAATTGTTAAATGTTCGCACCACGGAGTAGACGCCAAACCACAGGACCACGGTGACTCCCTTGAAAAGTATAGATTGAATAAATCTCCTGCATGCCATGTCTCTAAATGGTTCTCAAACTGTGCTAGGCGTGGGACAGAAGCTGTTAGACCTGTTGTGACAATCGCCTTGACCAAAATCACTGCAAGAACAACATTAGATAAAATAGTTCCTGCAAGACTGTCTGTTAGAACCATTAACATAACTAATAAAAAGACCAGCGGTTTCAAACAATGAAATTGACCAGACATGATATGTTCTTGCTAATTAATGGTTAGTCTTTTCAATGTTTTGTTGAGATGGTTTACTTAGGGTTTCTGTTTGATATTGTGTACAATCCCTTAAGATTATGTGTACAAAAACTTCTCCGGGCATGTAAATCTCTAATATAAATTTCTTATCTTTGACTTTTATGCATATATTTTATTATAGGAGCTTGAATACATTGCTAACAATCCAATTATAGAACTATATTCAAGGGAGGGGAATGTGTTGTTAAATCCTCGTCTCGAACTCTTACACTGACGGTTCATATACTTTAGCTCCACTACACGCCATTGTCACAGCCAGGCACGGCAGATCAGAATGTCAAAGAACTCGAAATTAAGTAACGTGCCTTCCCTCGCCACCCCTGTAAAGCTAATCTTACCTCTCACCAACACCTTCTTTTAATATTATGTTCAGTGTGTTGTCGACTTTCCATGTATGTTGTTCCTTGTGATCGTCACTATTGCAAGCAGGACGGACCGGGAAGTAAAAAGCTAACCTGGAAATTCCTGCAGGCAATAACCTATTTTACTGGTTTTCCTTTACAGGAAAAGGAAGAAACAGGCATTTGGGACCGAGGGGAAGACGAGTGGTTTGTATACTAAAGTGTAAAGTAGACAAATTTCTGTCTTACAAGAATAAGTTTATCCCAAAAGAGGAGATCGAAGACAGGCCGGCATCAAGAAGCGACTGGAAGTTATGAATGCACGTAACATTGAGGATTGTCATTTACATGCAGGTGATCAATGACTGAAGTATGCAAATATTGTCATTGAATTGCAGAGATAAGCCCTGTAGAAAACACAGGAATTATTTTCAAAGCAAATGGTCGTTTTTATGATGAAGCTTTGTATAAGTAATGATAATTACAAAGGCTTTAATAAAAAAAAAAAAAAAAGGAAGAAAAAATGAAGTGCCAGTATTTTAATTTTTTTTTTTTTTTCAGAGAAGAATCTGTTTCAAATGCGAAAATATAAAAGATTTCTTCAGACCAATCGAACAGTTGGAAATTTGAGTCGATGTTTTAGCAGTGGATACACACAATTTAAACTGCTCACTCCCACTGACATGGAACAACTCACTAAACATGCACAATGCCGGTGACAACTGTTCTCGGCTCTTGGGGTGGAACGATAAAACACATAAGACATTGGCAGTTCTACTTTTAGCAGGGGATACAAAGACTTCGCCAGGTTTTTGCTCAGTCGAATATCAACTAGTGATTTCATTGTGTTTAATCAAAAGCGAAATAGTTCCTAATGACATTGATGATTATTTAACGAGAGAGAGAGAGAGAGAGAGAGAGAGAAAGAGAGAGAGAGAGAGAAAAAGAGAAAAAGAGAAAAAAAGAGAGAGAGGAAAACAGAAATTTGTGGAGAAATGGGATTCTTCTTTCCGCCTTTCATTACGACCATTCAATGCGTGAAAAAAAGTTATTACGAAATTCTTAACTTCTGGAAAGACAGGCTGTAATATTAGTTTGAGCTTATCGCTCGCTGAGACATCCAAGTTCAGTTCACCATCTGTACCACAGAGCCACACAAGAACAGATCAGTCCAGCCGTGGCCTTCGTGAGGTCATGGCCTGATACATGCAGCTTCTGACGTCACTGTCGGCGGCGATAGATTCTCGCTGAGTAGCTCGCTCGCAGTGAGGAGGTAGTTCTGTAACCTACTATACTGTACATCCTTATTTCACCATTATAGGGTATATTCTTATTTCGCCACTTTACGATATATTCTTATTTCGCCACTATAGGGTAGATTCTTAGTTCGCCACGATATGATAAATTCTTATTTCGCCACTATAGGGTATATTCCTAGTTCGCCACTATACGATAAATTCTTATTTCGCCAAACTGTAAAGCTTTGTGGGGGACGCAGAGACTCTGTCGTATGACTTCTGTTCATGGAGAAAACAGGCCGGGATCGACTCGCGGGATCGATTTGCATTTTTTTTCCAGTAACAGTTTTTTCTGCCATAAAACAGTGGTTTAAACGATTGGAATGCTTTGATCTAAACATGTATAAACATAATCTCGAACCAAATCAAAGTGGTGTCAGCATTACAGGAACAAGAAAAAGACAAGTATGTGTAAGAGAGAGAGAGAGAGAGAGAGAGATAGAGAAAGAGAGATGGGAGGGAGACGGGAGGACAGTGAAGAGCAAGACGATGTATGAAGAAGAAAAGGAGGGGGGGGGGGTGTAAAAGCGAGATCGAAGAAAAGAACTAAGAGACAACAAAGGGCTGCCTGCCTGTATCCTATGATTAGATTCTATGGCTGAATAACCTCACTTTCCTCAAGTTGATAACTGGTCACTAAAGATCTTGGAATAGTTACTGAGGAATGTATATTTGCTGCTGGTCTGCAATATTTCAAAGTGATGTCCTCTTTACTCGAGACATCGTATGTTAATCTCTTAAAATAGTCAGAAGGACCTTTTTTTTTAATTCTTCCCAAAGATTCATTGCCATGAGAGGTATCAATTCTTCACTAAAAGCATGGAAATCAACAATTTTATCCTTTCTAATCCAAACACTGAAAGCGTCTTTGTCTTTTTGAAATAGTTCAAATTTTATAGTTACTACATCAAAACACGTAGATATCATCTAGATCTATGCGTGAAAAGTCATCAGATTTCACTGCTAAAACATACGTGATGTAATGCAGCACATTAAAAGAATGGTGGAAGTTGAAAAGAGTCAGAAGAACAATTATATAGATCTGGATCCATATATATGCAAGCACTTTGATAGTCACAAGGTATTCTCGGTAGGATCCACTAAAAATCTTGATGACGTGTGTTCGTACCATAGATTTGTGCCTGGATCTCGAACTAGCTTAGATTTAATCCAGTTAAATGCAAACAATTCGTCACAAATCTATGTAACTGCCCAAGCACCTAAAAGTAAACGAAGAAACTGTCTTCATAACAAATCCATGAAGTAAGATATCCACAAAAACACAGCCATACTGGGAATAAAAACAGATCCAGACGAAACATCCAATATGTCTAGTGTACACACATCTTTGCCATTCTCGACATTCCAGGGGAGACATGTCTTCTCTCTCTTTCTTTGCTCCTGTCTTCTGTCCCGTTTTCTTTCCTCTTTTTTCTTGACCTGTAATTGTATCTTACCGTGTTTGACACAATATAGCAGTAATCGTACTGATGTGTCGTTAAACCCCAGCATAACCAACCAACACACATTGTTCAAATCGACCGCTCCCTGCAGCGACGTCTCAGTTTTTCTCGATATGTCAGGTCATTACCTTCACGAAGGCCGCAGTCCAGCTCACCATATCTACCACAGAACGATGCAAGAACATATCGTCATCTGTACCACAGACCTCTACTCTTCTCTCTACTTATCAGTACCAAACGATTCACTACATCTACACCTACACCCACACCTGCATCCTATCCCTTGTTGGCCCCTCCTCCCGCTCCCCTCCTTTATATACATATATATCAGAAACATCGAGCATGAAGATTAGGCGTCTTGTATCCACGCCCACAGTCAGTACGCTCATTGAATACCATGAACTCTGCTTGCTCTATTTATTTATTTAATTCATTAATTTTGATGAGTGTTCGTGGGTGTCTGCATGACGTGTGTTTTAATGAGCGTGACGTTTCAAGTTCAACACTTGAATTATGTCGGTTTTAAATACATGCCGAATCTGGCTATAGGTGGTTTGATGACAAATATTAGACGAAATAAAATTTTGAAACTTTTCCACGACAGCCATATCTCTTGAATGGGGTTTTCACTATCAAAAATTCTGTTATACGTAGGATCCACATTGGACCATCCCAATACTTTCGTTATAAGATAAAGATTTCACATTGAGACGATTAGACAGGCAGAACATTGGCCATCCAGTCCACATCTGCTGTACTTTATAGTCATTTCTCCACATCATCACTATACAACTACCACATCACTACCATATCACGACCACATCAACACCTCATCACCACGACATTAACACCACGTCACTACCATATCAATACCACATCAACACCACATCACTAATATATCATCACCAGATCACTACTATATAATAATAATAGAGAGTATTTATATAGCGTTTATCCCTAATTACAGGCTCTAAGCGCTTTACAATCTATTATTACCCTGACAGACCAAAGAAGACACTCATAGACGTTCTCAACTTCCTGGGAAGTATACAAGGCGGCTGCCTGTTAGGCGCTCAAATCCTTATCAAGCTAGCAATATCAATTACTGTCTATAGTCGGGTACCCATTCAAACCTGGGTGGAGTCAGGAAATGTGTGTAAATTGCTTTTCCCAAGGACAAAATGTCAGCACCCATCAGGATTCGAACTCGGAACTTCAGATCCCGAGACCGACGCCCAACAGATGGCAAGGTAAAGACGGGAGGGCAGGGATACCAAGTGGCAGGGATATGGGAGGAGTACAGGGATATCGGGGGGATAAAGACTGAAAAGGATACAGGGGGAAAGGGGGAGCAGACATACAGGTGGGTTCAGGGACACTCATTGCTGGCAAGGTTACATGGGATAGGGTACAGCTGGTGGCTTGGACATAAATGGGATCGGTGATAAAGGGTCAGGTTGGAGGGATGCAGAGATACAGGGTAAGCGGGAGATTGTCAGGGATACAAGGAGGGATATAAGGATCGTCAGGGATACAAGGAGGCTCACTGATACACATAGGGTCAGGGATACAAAGAGGATCAGGGATACAACAAGGGTCGGGGATTCCAGGAGGGATTGTCAGGAATAATTGGTGGAAAGGATCAGGGAGAGTGGAGGGAGGGATAGATTGAGATGAGGTGAGCGTTTATAGGGGGGGGGGGGTGGGGGGAAGAGGACAGGGATTGGAGAACTGGGCAGAGATACTGGGTGTAGGCTTATAGATGGGGCCAAAGATACAAGGAGGCGGGAATACATGGATAGGGGCAGGGGTACAGATGGGAGGGATACAGGTGGGGAAGTGATACAGGTGGGGAAGTGATACAGGTGGGGAAGGGATACAGGTGGGGAAGGGATACAGTTAGGGAAGGAATACAGATGAGGAAAGGATACAGATGGGGAAGGGAGACAGGTAAGGATGGGAATTGAGGTGGGGATGGAATACAGGTGGGGAAGGGATGCAGGTGGGGAAGGTATACAGGTAGGGATGGGGTATACAGGTAGGGATGGGGATACAGGTGGGGAAGGGATGCAGGTGGGGAAGGGATGCAGGTGGGGAACGGATACAGATGGGGAAGGGATACAGGTGGGAAACGGATACAGGTGGGGAACGAATACAGGTGGGGAAGGGATACAGGTGGGGAAGGGATACAGGTAATGGGAATACAGGTAGGGATGGGAATAGAGGTGGGGAATGTATACAGGCGAGGAAGGGACACGGGTGGGGAAGGAATACAGATGGGGAAAGCATATATACGAGGAAGGCAATACAGGTGGGGAAGGATATACAAATGGGGATGGGATGCTGGTGGGAAAGGGATAATGGTGAGAGAGGAATAGAGATGGAGAAGGGATAGAGGTGGGGAAGGGATACAAGTTCGGGAGGGAATACAAGTACGGGATAAGGACACGGGGGATACAGGGATCAGGGATACAGAGGCAAGGAAATAACATTGCAGGGATATCAGAGGGAAACCAACTGATCGGAGGGGGCGGGGGGGGGGGGAGAAGGGGATAAGTTGGGGATGAGGGGCGGGATGGATTGAGAAAGAGGGATAGCCAGTTATCAACTCCAGTCTGAAGCGGACGCGACTTCCCCTTTCAGGAATAATAGCTAGTTGTCATTGAGAAATACATAGGGCTCGTTGCCTCCCTTGATCGACACAGAGGGGAATTCATTACAAATGTGGAGAGAATAGAGAGAGGGAAGACAGACAGACAGATAGAAAGACAGGCAGATGGATATTAAAAAGCCAGACTGAAGGTGTCCGGAAAGACAGACAGATAGACAAACAGACAAATGAAATAGATGAACTGTCGGAAAGACTGACAGCCAATTATCCTGGGAACTGAGCAGATAGACAGACAGAGGAAGGGGTTAGTGGATAGACAGAATGACTGATTAACAAACAGATAAAAACAATGACGGAAGCAAAATCTGACGGATCTCACTGACGGCAGACAAACCAATTGAAGTCCAGTTGTATGCATGGATGGGAGGGAGGTATAGAAGGATGGATGATGGATGGATAGACACATGGATGGATGGATGGATGAATCGGTGGATGAATGGATGAATGAATCGATTGATGGATAGAGGGATGGCTGGATGGATTGGTGGATGGATAATCGGTGGATGGATGGGTGGATGATGGATAAATAGGCGAATGGATGGATGGATTGACAAGCAATTAAATGGGCGACAAGACTTACAAAACAGACCGACGACGGAAAGAATGGATAGACGGAGTGACAAATGGATGAAAAGATAAAGGAACTATAAAACTGATAGAAATAATGACTGATATATAGACAGATAGGTGAAAGGACCAAATGGAAAAAAAAACAGACAAGAAGGCCATAATAAATCTGAATCCCTTCTCATCTGTGTCTACTTTTCCTCACTCCGTGCGTGTGTTATCTCGATCTATCAGAGCCGTTTGTGGTTCTTAACCTTTTTCTATCCTTACACCTTGCTCAGGTATTGCAATGCGCCCTAGCGGGCCCCGGATTTATAGTTAGGTTCTCTTCTACAGGCGGTGTAAGCTGCCATTGGTGAGATGTCTCCCATGAAGTGCCATCTTCGACATTCCAGGGGAGACATCTCTTCTCTCTCGCCATGCAACTGTTTTCTGTCCCGCTTTCTTTCCTCTCTTTTTCTTGACGTGTAAACGTATCTTACCGTATTTGACACAATATGGGCGTAATCGTGCTGATGTGTCGTTAAACCCCAACACAAACCAACAGGAATTGCAATGCAGCACTGCACACGCTCAGTGTTGTTAATCATTGAAGGTATGTGAGTGATGATATGCTTCCAGATATATTCATAACACTCTACATATTACTTTATTATATCTGATAAATACATACCTAATAAGTACAGCCTTTAGCAGCAAATACACGTCTCATATAGTCATCTGATGATTTATACCCTACAATGTAATGGGAGATGGTTTCGCAGATTATCTAGGTGATGTAGTCTCTTTCTATCCCTTTGTAGGAGGATTTGAAAGGGAGATGGTTTCGCAAAATGCCCTTCCCAAATGAAGGACTGGTGTAACGGGAGATCATTTTCACCATCCTAATAACCTCCCTTTGTCCAACAAAAGACGTGTGAGCCACCAGTATAAAGACGAAAAATTCTCCTTGCCATTCCAAAGACTGATCGACGAAAATATATATATATATACTTATTTACATTACCTCATTCGACACGTTTTGAATTGACATTTTTCTTTTTCTCTCTTTAAAGGAAGGTGTTTAATTTATCTCATGTTTATCTTTTGTCCGATTGTGAACTTTTTAAATGAGGATAAAAATAACAAAAAGTCAAACAAACAAAAAATGGAAACAACACAAAACAAAACAAAGTGTTGAAAATGTTGCTGACAACAAGAAGCAGAGGGTCACGACCTTCGACCTTCGACCTTCTGCCACTGTCTGTTATATGACAATGCAGTAAACGTGACTGAAGCACAGGCGGAGGCTGGTACCATATCAAAAAAAGTTAAAAGTACCATCCCTTGACCCCCCAAGAGGGGAAATTGTCTTGACCATTTCAGACCGCGTCGCCGCAGTGCAGCGCCACTGTACTTCCCCTGATATACACCAGGTATCCGTTTTACAGATGGGTGGGCTGAGGAAAATTGTGTGTTACATATCTTTCCTAAGGATACAACGTGCTACCGTTGCGATTCGAACCACCGACCTCTGCTTCCAAAAGGCCGCAGCACAAACCACTGAGCTAACAAGCCACATAATTAGGCTTTTAGGCAGCGATATCTAAAGATAGCTGCATAAGCAGAGAGGTAGACAAGTGGGAAAAGGTGGGGGGGGGGGGGGGGGAGGAGTGGGATAAACAAAGAAACGGATAGACCGAAAAAAAAACAAAAAACTCACAGACTGACAGACAGGATGGGAAAACTGTGATGCAGGGAACTTGATGAAGATGAAAAGATAGGATAGCAAGATAATATAACATCCCATTAATATTTCATCCCATTTGTTGCCTCGCTCTGACAACATTTATGGATTAAAAAAATATATCACTTTGATAAATAAGTAAACACATAAATAAATAAAAAATAATAAATAAACAGATAAATTTTAAAAAATATAAAAAATCAATAAATAAATCTATTACAAGAAACAGGAAGAAAAATAATCAGTGACGAGAGGAAGAAATGTACAAAGCTGAATGAAACAAAACATAAATGACAACTGAACTGTATTATTTTTGTTCACTCTGTCTAGATCTAGTTTATTGAGGTGAAAGTAATGTATCATAACTTTGTAACAAATGATGAAGTTCGTCCATCTCGGGCGATGCTTAAGCCTTTCAGTTCTAAGAAAGTAGGATTTTCTTGGATTTTAGAAGTTACCAACTTTAGCTGAGAAATTTTGTGGGTAGAAATTAGGAATTTTGAAATTTGCCCGGACAGCGGCACTCAGCCTACTCTTCCATCGATTTTGAACTGCCGAGAGTTCTATAACGTGTGTAACGTATACAAAGGACCTCCGAAATATATTCGCCCTTATTCGAGAAGGCTAGACGTCAGACTTCCCTACCCATAGGAAGCCCGGGAACCTTGAGTCACTGACAAAATGCGAGTTTTCGATCTTTGTGTCCTGTCATCCCCCCCAATGCAGAACCCCGAGTCAATCCCGGCCTGCTTTCTCCGTGGGCAGACGCCATACCACAGAGCCACTGAGTCCCGCGGGCAATGAGGGCCACTGACATCCTTCTATGATGTTAGGACTGGGACTGGGTGTGTCCTGAGATGGCTGGTGGGGCCGGTCTAGGCTCAGAAATGTTTCCCATATATAGTGGACAGGCGTGGAGGGGGGCTGGGGGAGGGAGGAGGGTGTGGCTGCAGTTGATGTTCTTGCCCTTGCCGCTCGTGCTTTGCGCTGACGTCGATTTCTTTCAGGCTCTACTGTCCGTTTCTCCTTGGCTGATTTGGTTCCTTTGCTGATCAAGCTCTGCCAGCTGGAGCGATCCAGCGCTGCTGACTCCCAGGACGTATGGTCTATGTCTTTATTTTAGAAAAACCTTTTATTTATAACAAATTATAACAAGGCGAAGGATGCCGAATAATGAATGGTCCCGAGTGATGAAGGAATCTCTCCAGGAAGTTCGTTCGTGCAAAATATGTCAAAGTGCGAACACACAGTAATGTAACTTCTCTAACTTCGTACTGCAAAGGAATAGTCGAGATACACAGGGGCATGTACGCAAAGAACAAAGTAGGGCTGAATCAAAACCAAATGAAGATATTAAACAATAAAAAAAGAATGACCAGACAAACAGCAAACAGTTTTCGAGGAGGGATATTAAAGTAAATCAATGAAGACATAGATATCAAATTGTGGGCGCGTTTTCTTTTTGTTTGTTTGTTTGTTTGTTTTCTTTTTGTTTTGTTTTGTTTTGTTTTCTTAGGGCAATATTCGGTTAAGCTGAAATATTATTTAAAAAGCGTTATAATAGTGATGAAGTTCAGGGTTGTTTATTAATGAATAGACCATAAATTAATGAATAATAAACAGACACATAAATAAAAACATCAATAAACACATAAATACGAAAACAAATTCATCCACAAGTAAAATCAACCGACGATCAGATCATTACTGAAGAGCAAGGTGAATTTATTAACATTCTCTTTTTCTTTCTCCAAATCCCCTCTTCTTGGGATTACAAATGTATCACTTTGACGTGTCATAGATAAATAATTAAATACATAAATGAATCAAAGAATAAATAAATAAATAAAATATATAGCTATCGCTGCTGAACTGCAAGATGATTAAATTACCAGCTTTCAACTTGATTTTTCAGATAATTTGTGCTTGATGATAGCTATGATTTGATTTTTTCTAAAGATTATCGGTCGTCTTTTCTCACATACCTGCATGCCTTATATGATACACCAAAGACTATGTGGGTCCATTAAGTTTTTCTCGTCTTGATAAACGATTTCAAAGGGGTTATGTCTCTTTTAAGAATCCACTCAGGAAATAACAAGATTATTTAGTTTTCAGTCTTTCTGAGAAAAGATTACGATTTTCGAGCACTAAAAGATAAGATGTCAAAGAAAATTTACTAGCAGGAACATGCCACACATAGATGTAGATGAAAGGGAAAGATGAACGGATCGGAGGAGAGAGAACGAAGAAACGAAATACGAAGCAAAGAGAAAGAGAGAGAGAGAGAGAACGAGAGAGGAAGAAAATAATAACGAAATAGAGGAGGAAGAAGAAATAGAAAACCCAGAACTAGAAGGTAGAAGGTGTGAGAAAGAGAAGAAAAAGAAGAAAAGAAGAAGAAAAAGAATGAGTGAAAGAAAGAGAAGAAGGAGAAAAGGAGAAAAACGCGAACATTAAAAACAGGGAAAAAAAGAAGACGTGACATTTAGCATGAACAAGGGAATGGCCGCAGTAACTCAAGCAAGTAAATAAATAAACGCAGTGTAAAAAAATAAGAAATTCGGAGGACATTCAGAGAAAGGTGAAGATAATCTCATGCAATAACAGGAAAGAGAAAAAAAAAAAGCACAAGAAGAAGAGAAGATGTATTAACTATTGGCATGGGCTGGCCAGAAATGATGGACATCTGATTTAACCCTCTGGGCCTAATCAACTTCTGATTTAACCCTCTGGGGCCTAATCAGAGCGGCTTTGAAAACAAAATGATAGAGATAAAAGACAGAGTTTTTAATAAGATCACTTGTCCTAACTATATTATTATATATATATAGCCTATATATATA
>JBCAUA010743276.1:0-15071 GCA_038406235.1 Peronia verruculata | reverse complement strand
ATAGATAGATAGATAGATAGATAGATAGATAGATAGATAGATAGATAGATAGATAGATAGATAGATAGATAGAGACATTAACATAATATAGGTACAGCAGATAATTAACCGGTATAAAATAATAACATTTATTTATTATTTGTTTGTGGGTTGTTTTTCTTTTAGAAAAATATGACTTTATCTTTCATCAGATCATGTAAAAAAGGCAAGGTTAGTAATAGACAGCCGCAGAGTACAAAAAAAGGTGGTGGGAAGACAACATCTAAGAACTGACAAGAACGGGATTGGCTCAGTCTGAGAGATAACAGACAGGGTTGGGACAGGTTGACAACCTCAGCTTCGCAGCCAGTCGTACAACATCGGCAGAGGTCAAGGGATGGGCGAAGGCAAAGATAACATTATGAAACCTGTCAAAAACACGAACCGTGAACATAATACAGATGTTCAGTACCAAAAAGTGCAAGCTTTTACCAGGTTACTTTGTCAAGTTAAATGGGTACGCAATTCAGCAGTTTGGCTTAGGTTTTTCTTTTCCTTTGCAAGATTATACAATTCAACCTACATAATTGACCTGGTGATCTTAAAAAAATAATAAATTAAGAACTGATTCACAATGCCCAATTTACTGACTGCTGTAATAATAGTATAATACTTGGCACACTGGAGTCTAAGTTTGAAGCTGTTTGAGTATTCTGTGCCAAACTGAGAGATTTATCTGGTCATAGAGATCGAGATGAGAAGGAAAAATGTCCTAAAATCTCAGAATGTTATATTTAAACATTCCAATGATAATTATATGCAATGGCCGTTTTCGAAAGCGAGTTTCATTTATATTAAAACATTTGTGTGGAATAGGTTACCAATGGCCTACACACAGGAATACATCGCGTCCACAACATTGTCAAGAAACGTTTCACTAACAATTCTGAAACATCATCAACAACAACAACAACAATAACAACAACAACAACAACAAATGAAACGAAAAGAGTACATCTGACGTACTGCCAGTGTAATCTACATATTACATACACCGTGGTTTGGTTGGCCTGATAGTTAGGGTAGTGGGTTCGAGATTAGAAATTCCTGGTACGGATTCGAATCCTCATGGCTACCGATATTTTGTCATGGGAAAGACAAGTTACATGCATTTTCTGACTCCACCCCAGGTTAAAATGGGTCACCTATTCTAGATAGTGAATAATAGTGTTAGATTTATAGGAATTTGAGTGTCCAATCGGCAGCCACTTTGCATTCTTCCTGGGTAGGTGAGATCAGCTGCGAATGTTTTCATCCCGCTTCTCGGGGTAATAATAGTTTCTAAAGCTCTTAAGGGGGGGGGGGTCCTAAAATATGGATTTTGCTCAATAAATGCGATTTTTTTGGTTTTTCTTTTGTCTTAAAAGCCCTGCCTTTTCTGTGTAATTGTATCAGAAAGTGAAAATGTCCATTCTAACATGTTTGACCAATGGTCACTCAACGGTGGACTTAACCTAATGTCAGCCAGGATTTGGCTCCATTTGGCTACCATATGCCGTCGTAGATCATTGCTTTATGATTACATATAGGCAAAAAGTGCACAAGACACTTAATTATGACCTCCTCTAGCAATGTCATGAACCCCGGTGCCAGGGATGAACATTGGATGACCACTATGAGGTGAAAAAAAAAAAATAAAAACTGCTGATCATTCAGACTGTTAGTGTGAGCTTTCTAAAATGAATTTCCTCGTCCTATATAATCTATTCTATGTTAATTCTTCAATGGTAGATTTACTACTAAATGTTTCTTAGAGCATATTTTTTAGGGCATGATTTTGCTTGTCAGTAATAAATGCTGGTTTTCTTTTGATTTCACCTGCCCGACTCATTACCAACTTGAGGATAAGCAGGTACAAGAGAAACGATGGGCCGAGAGGAAAATATTTCTGGAGGTTACAATAAAAACAACAGCAGATACTCAAGTCAACAGCCAGATAAAACTAAAAGATCGTGATGAAAAGAAATGCCAGGGTTGTCTTTAATCTGAGCTGAAACGCGATCACCTAATCAGTTCCACTCCCTAAACCATGAATCAGACAAATTTGAAGTTTTTTTTTTTTATGGATATATCTGGTTCAACCGAAGAGAAATTTCATGATCGAGATAAGAACTGACATGACATACACTTTCCCCATTCCATGGGACCACACCAAAGACGAAAAAAAAAAAAAAAGAGGAAGAAGAAGAAAACCACACAGAGAGACCAAAAGAAAATAAAAACAAAACAATACAAAACAAAATAAAAAACACAGAAAATAGATCTGCCTGAAACTGACTCTGTTGTCTTCTCTTATTTCCACAAAGAGCCAGGGGCCACAAACTTTAATGAGGAAGGTACACAACTCAGAAAACAAAGCAAGACTAATCAGACCAGTGCTATAGTGGAAAGACCTGACGGGATTTTCGGCCGAAAGTAGGTCAAGGGTTTTCCTCCGTATATAATCTTTAACTTAACTCACTACTCACTGCTGTTATTATCTGGATGTCATCTAGGACAGTAGTCTTTAAATGTATTGTTTGTCACTCATGTGGAAGAGTTTTATTCACAAATTTCTTACCCATTGTAACAATTTCAAGCCCACGACCTGAGACCAACTTGCGGTCGAAGCAAAGCCAAGGTCATGGGTCAATGAAATTTCCCGGGATCTTGGTGACCTCTATGAAGTAATGTCCTTCACCTACAGCTACTGAGATTGGCCAGACCCGGCCAAATTCCGGTAGATTTGGTCATAAATAGCACTGCAGAAGATTGAGACGATAGTTAACTTCAGTGCAGAATTCGGACTAAGCTAACTTTAACCGTTTGTAAAGATAAAAAGGCCGTCTAGTAGTTGAGGTTATAGGAATGGATGAAACACACACACACACACACACACACACACACACACATGTTTAATGGCAGGAAAGACAAAAATTCAACGATGCGACAGATGTAAAATATATGACCTAATTTAGATAAAAACTACAAGTAATTTAAAGTCTACGACGTTGTAGTAGCCCTAACCATCTTTCGAAGAATAGTAACTTGCACTCTCATTACCTGCTGGTGAATAAATGGCTGAAAATCTTTATGAGTAACTAAGAACAAAGAAAGTACCTTGTTTAAGTCTAGTCTGTTAGATACAGTCTGAAGAGGTGGTTCAAAATTAGGATCTTCTACAGGTGAAAAACTTTCTAATCTGTCCTTTCATTATGATCTGAAGGCAGCACTGCCTCACTGAGGGTTAACAATCTGCCCAGTCGCTTCCCTCCACAACAGAGCACCATCCGCTCCTTTCTTCCTGAGGGCTTTCCTTGTTGATATTCGATCTTATAGAAATGAATAAATCAAACTAAAGTAAAATGTTATTTTAGAGCGTGAAGTTTGCACAAAGATTTTTATTGCAAAATTATAGGTTCAGATCTGAAACGCAATTAAACTTAATGTTCGGTTCAGAAATAACTTATAGGCAGCTGTATAACTTTATTGGAATTTCTAGGTCCCGGAGGTGAAGACCAGCACAAAATCCTGTTGGAGCCTACAAGTCCTGGCTTTTAAATCCTTCTTTACACTGTTATTTTTATTGCTATGTTGAGACAGCAAAGCCGGGAAGTCTGAAAACAAAACAAAAGCAAAGAAAACAGTCTGAACAAAATGGAAATAGATTTTATTTTCAGTTTAGATCTATTCGGTGTAGTCAAAGCTCAGAAGAAGTTTAAAGTCTCTTCTATCAAAATTCCAGTTGTACAAGAAAGAGGAAGCACCATGTTAGAGATACTGCAGGGCAGCTAAGGGTTAAGACTAAGATCGATGATTTGATTTCTTCAAAAAGAGACTTGGACTTAAAAGTTCAGCCAGTAAAGAGAGGTTAATAGGCAAAACTGTGGGAAAGCAAAGGTGGGCTTACTCAGGGACAAAGAGATTCGTTCGTGATTTCCGCCTGTCCTCTTTTTGTTGTTTGAGCAGTACTGTAACTGTCTTTCTTTTTTACTTCTTCAAGTGTCAGATTGGTGACAGACGTCTGTAGCCATGGGAATATGTGGGGTAACTAGGGGATGGGCAAAGAGATTTGCACGTAATCTCCTGTTGCTTTGTTGTCCCTGTTGCTGTTGTTGTAGTTTTTGTCGTAGTAGTTGTTGTTTTTGTAGCTGTTGTTATTATTGTAGTTGTTGTTATATACGTTGTTGTTGTAGTTGTTGTTATATGTGTTGTTGTTGTTGTTGTAACAAAAGACCATTTCATTTTCTTTTTCCTCAATGTCTATGAGAGAGAGTGTCAATCAAGTCCTTCCGTTCATTTCGTTGCTTATTGCTTCCTGGGAGCTTTGCGCCACTCAGCTGAGTTGATTCCTGGTCCAGCCAATCGATTTTTTATAATTTTTATTTAAAGCTATACAACAAAGCAATTGAAAGAAAGTTTTATACTATACCTATGCGATTTTCTAAGAAGAATACCGTACTGAACTATCATAGAATGAAACTGTACCAAAGAGGAACCATCACTTACCATCGTTTTTAAACAGAATTTGAGAGGAGCATTTGAAATTCTGGAACGTCTATTGTGAGCAATAACCTATTTCATTCACAAAACGCTATTTCAAATAAGTCATGAAATCTTTTGAAACCTAAATTAATACATACAATGAATCAAATGCAGTTGTTAAAGGGAGATAATTGAAGTGGTAAAATAACTTTTGAAACTGTTGACAGTCCTGTTTCACTAAGTGTCTACTGTGATGCAAAATGCGATTCCCCAAGAACGTTCATATTGGGAATTGAGCAATCTTATGCACAATGCTGTCAGCCATATCTAGACACTGCCTATCATTCGAGTCTTGAGGTTATCTTTTCCAACAGCATTATGTGTGTTATTTATGATATACTCGTGGGACATTTATTTTCATAATTTATGGACACCCATTAGAGGGCTTTGTGGCAGGCAATCCAGAGACATATGTATGTCGGAGGACTGCTACTAGAAAGTAGATGTAGAAATTAAAAACCCTTTAAAAATTATCTCGATTGTGTAACAGGTGTGGAGCAGGTCGGAGTGACACCCTGAATCATTATCGGGGTTCTGAATGTGTTGTTTTAATTATATATAATATATTATAAGCTATAAACAAGCCATATTTCTTTAAATTCGACCCATTTATATAAAACAACGAAAGGATGATGATGATCTTGTCTCGAAGAATCGTCGACAGATTTTGAAAATTTGGCAATTTCTTTCAGTGTGTTCATTTTTAAGAATCGATTCTCCCTGCTGTTGTTTGCCCCTTTCAATGTAAGTTAGTTACAGTTGATAGTCCAAGTCTAACATTCTAAGAGATTTCTATAAAATAGTAATGATGATGAAAATGGATCTTAAAGTGTCATTCAGTCTGTGGAGAATTGAATATAGAAGAACCCTTTTAAGAAAATCTCCCTTATAGCAACTAGTGCATTGCTTTTTACCGACTCCTATTTCACTTTTTAGGGAATACTGTTATCTTTTTCAAGAGATTTAAACAACTGTACATTTGGATTGTTGTTTTATTGTTCATGTACTTCGGATATACCTGTATTTCATCTTCTACATTAGATCTGATGATTTTGGCCTTCCTGCGTAATCAAAAGGAGAGCACAATTTGTTTCCAAAGTGAAAGACAACACAATCTTCGGTGATGTCGCTCTTAGAGATAAATATTAAAGCTGTAGAAATGCCAAACGAATAAAATCGTCTGACTTATATTCATTTGATTTGAGCATTGTAAATCAGCAGTTGTAAAGATCTACTTCCTTTAAAAATGTACTTTTTTACTTCCTTTTTAAACACATTTGAAGAGCCTTTCCTATACAATAAACAGAGCATTTAATTGACATTTATTTACATTTTATATGTTTTCATTATTGCCCCGACGAAGAGCCAGGCGGGTTTGAAAATTTGGCTAGCGATATTAGTTTCTTTCATTGACTTAATTCAAAATTCTTCATTTTGTTTATCCACATTTTTTTCAAAAATTTTATTAGATGTTTTTTATTAGATGCCGGTGGACAGTCATCTTAATTTTAAGATTGTTTTTTTCTTTAAATGATCATTATAATGATGATGATGATGTATGGTCATATTATGTTTCTTGTTGCTTGTCAGTGTTTTGTCTTAATATTCACTATGTTTCTGTGCAATGACGATGACAGTTTGTCTTTAACATTTGAGCTACTTTTATATAGTTTGGGCATCTTGTTTGTTTCTATGAGTGTAATGGATATTGTGAGTACTTTATCCGGCTGTCTGTCTCTTCTTTGACCTTCAAGTAGATTCCTTTGGTGAAAATTACACCTCTCTCTCTCTCTCTCTCTCGTTCTCTCTCGCTCCCTCCCTCAGTCCTTCCCTCTCTGTGTGTGTGTGTGTGTGTGTGTGTGTTCTTCAAACCTATTTCCTGATTTTCTCATTGAAATACTGCTGACTCTTTGTTTCAGCCTCAATTATTTCCATCTCTCCACTTTGTTCCTTATCACCATCATCATAATCATCTTCATGATCATCAATACTAATAGAAATGTCGTACAATTTAAGACATGTACTGTTAATACCATTAAAGAAACAGACAGCATTAATAATCTGATGGACTTAAAGATAAATAATTGAAGGAATAACCTGATCAAATAGATTTGATCAGTCTAGTGGGTTCTTCAGAACAGCCATCATCATCATTATCATTATCATTTTATTTATTTATTTATTTTTCTTTTAAGGTGGGGGGGGGGGCGCGTCCTGAAATATGGATTTTGCCCCCAACATGCGATTTTGGGCTTTTGTTTTCTCTTAAAAGTACTGACTTTTCTGAGTGTAAAAATGGTATCAAAACGTTGCTAAGTCAATTCTAACGTGTTTGACCACTGGTCATTCAACGGTAGACATAGCGTATTATCAATGAGGATTTTTCCTCCACCTGGCTGCTAATGAGGCCGTAGATCATCGCGATTTTGATTACATACAGGCAAAGCACTTGAATATCACCTCTCCTAGCAATATCAGGAGTTCCAGTGCCAGGGATGGACATTGGATGATCACTGTGAGGCGAGAAAAACTTCTGATCATGCAAATTATCAATGTAAGTGTTCTAAAATGACTTTCCTCGTCCTATAAATAGCGCAATTTTACTTTCTTCCTGCTACTAATAAATCAGTTGTCGACTATATGTCATAGTAAAGGTCCAGACACTCTTGGTTTGCACTGAGAAATGATATGAGGAACACAGAGACGCTCAAGAACCCGAAAGTTGTTCTTATAAAGGTGGGGGATAGGGAGCAAAATTCGAGAAAAGATACGCCCAGAGCCCCCCCCCCCCAAAAAAAAAAACGGCAACAAGAGACCCAGAAGTCATGACAAAGGGGCTAGTATGTAAAAAAAAAAAAAAAGGCTGTCCCGTTTCTGAAAGCTTAACACAAAACTCTTCGTGTCAATTTTTCGCTAAAAACAACAACAATAACAACTTTAAACGTGTTTTTCTCAAAACCCGTTTTCTTGACAATTTTTTTTTTCTCCTTTTTTGTTTCCAAAATTATTCAAACCAAATTTGGTACGCATCATTGTCACTACAAAACATAAAAAGTTACAAATGCGTGTTAAATTCGGTGGGTAAGTTTTAGAGAAAATTGGGTTTTCAGTTTGGAAAAAATGGCAAAATTGGAATTTTCGCTACATGGTATTTTCAAAAATTTATAGAAAATGTTGTATTGCATGCAAACCATTAAAAATATGTATTTTTTTAGATATTATATTAAAACAATACATTCACCAAGTTTTATCAAGTTTGGTTGAAATTTGGCGGAGGAGCTAGATTTTAAAATCCGTCAATATAGGGACGCCAAAATCCAAGATGGCGGCTCTGCCATGGCAACGGTATGAAAAAGTCGATTTTTTCCACTGTTTTCCTGTAATTCGAGCAAACTGAATTCGATAGAAAAGATTAAAATAACCTAACTTTAATAATAATAATAATAATAATAATAAAAATCCCATCAGGACGCGACTCCCCCCCCCCCCTTTTAAAAAAAGAAAGAAAGAAAAGAACATAACAAAGTAGGAAAAATTTAAGATAAAATAAAAGAAAAAGAAAGTTAAAACAATTAGGTCAGTTTGTAAATATGAGAATAGAAAACAAATAACTTATAAATAGGAAGAACACAACAAAATAGACATAGATACAGTTAAAGATGTAGAAACAGAATCTTTAATAGAATTACGTACTCACACTTAACTACTACCATCCACTCTATGGACAAAGATTCTGGAAAAATTATGACAGGTATGCATAAATAGATTAAAAAAAAAAAAAAAAATCTGTTAATGTCTCACCAAACCTGTATCTCCTTGCATATGCTGCTCTTTAAATACTTTGTGAAGGGGGAAAATCTTGCAAAACAATTTGCCTGTCAAGATGTGAGCCTCGCTGTCATTATGGCAGAAGGAGTTTTATCTAATCAGGCTGTATTTGTGCATGCTAATATGCTTAGAAGAGAAGAAAAATGTGAGTCTGGCATATATGACTAATGAATATGGACATGAATTAAAGAGTATCTAGATTGGGGGGCAGGGGGAGAAGGGAGAAGAAGGAGGATATTCACCTTGCTCGGTATGCACATCATCTCAGATTGCACGAACAGATTTTTTTTCCAGCCAAGTGAAAGGCTGGAAATCCCAGCGTCTATTTTTAGCAGCAGCCCCCCCCCCCCAAACTGTCACAAGTTTGCCTCGCTTTTCGGTTTGACCCTTTTACGGTGGGTAGGAAATGTATGACTAACACTTTTCACTGTGAGCCTATTGAACACAGATAACCTCTAATTAAACGGAGCCGTGAGTAGTGTTAATGATTTAATGACGTAGGAAAACTCTTGACATGGCTCCTTCCGACGTCGGGTTTTCCCCCGAAATGTTGTATTCTGCTATGGTTGTGGGATTTCGTGGTGGAGAGTAACACTGACCATTGCTTTGAAGTCTACAGGAGCAAGGGTAGCTTGAAGGCAGTATCTGTTGTGACCGTAAAGACATACATGGAATTTGAAACAAGTGTAAGCCTACATATACTATTATAAACAATGTTATAAGTGTGTAACTATTTAGTATTTTGATGACTTCTATCTAATTTACAGACTTGAACACGCCGTTTCTTCAAACCCAAGAAAAGACCCCCCCCCGCCCAAAAAAAAAACGAGATTGGGGTATGAAAGTCCCCCTCGCCCCTCCCCACCTCTCGATGAGCCATTCCAGTTGGCCACAAACAGCCAACTGCGCCTCTTTGCGACACACACTGGGAACAACAGCACAAGGATAAAAGAATTAAAAAAAAAAAAAAAGGGGCGAGCCGTTGTAGATATACGTTCATAATTGTTCTAGAATGCGCTTTTGGCTACTCTGACATTTTTTTTTTCAAACTCAATTGTGAAATAGCTCCTTTGCCACTCCTGAAAGGAGGTGGTATGTCTTATAAATATATCAAGTTTCCATTGACGGTGTGCAAACAATGAAATGTCCACCGAGGTACTAAATATCCCTGTTCCGCCGAGATAACCACCCAAAGGAGTTTAAATGCATAACGAAAACACAACATAACCTACTTTCTCGGAGTCATGAACAGATTTTGTATTAATTCTCTGTACTGATATCAGGACCTGAGCCAGATCCTTTTGATAACATGGCAAGATCAACTATTTGCACCTCCCCCCCCCCCCCGCCGCCCGACCCACTGTCACACCATTTCTCTCACTCACACACATTAGGATCGAAATCCACTGTGAAACACAACAGTTCTGAAAAAAGGAAAGCTCATAACTTGAAACTGCAAATTTTTTGCTCACGAAGTAAACTGGAAGAAATCCACTCGGATTCCAGCTGCACCTACGAGTTTGACGATGCGATTTCCAGGTCACAAAGCACAGCGCGAGGCAGTGGTATAGGAGAGAAACAAAGGAGGACAATAGAAAGACAACATCCAAGAAGGAAGAAGAATGGGATTGAATGCAGGCCAAAAAGCAGTAATTGAGGACACAGTGAGTTGGAGGAGCTTGATGGCCTTAGTTTCACAGGAATCTTGATGACATCTGCACCAGTAAAGGAACGGGTGTGGGTGAAATGAAATTAGTTATCCATGAACATCGGTGTAGAAAATAGATTTGGGCTTTACAAAAGAAAAGATATATGAGTGAAATTAAAATAGTTGATATTCCATGAACATCAGTGTAGAAAAATAGATTTGGGCGTTAAAAAAAAAAAAGAGGACATATGTCTACTGCATATTTATTATACGGTATGTAATGCAAAGTAAAGAAAGTGGTTTCGTTATGAGCGTAGTACGAAAAAATATATGTGTTTAAAAAGATGAGAAAATTATTTTTCGATTTCATAAATGGCTATTGTGTGCTACAGGTTTACATTTATGCAGAGGAACAAATTAATTTCTAAAGACAAACGGAGTTGTGAATCTCTCAAAAAATTACCGTTTGAGAGGCAGTTTAACCTCACTTTCTGTTCCGTCACCCTTGGAATTTTTTCGTCCTATCAACTAGATTACTTGCTGATGCCTGTCACCGACTACTGACGTCGTGTCGTGCCAAACGGTCACCTTTAGCCTGGAAAGGCATATGTGAGTTGTTGTTTTTTTTTTCACTTAACGTTCAGTTTTGAGAATTTACTGCCACTACTTGCTTCTATTACTGGAATAAGGATCCTCAGAGCAGCAGAAACATCAGGCACGAAGGCCATATTGATTGGAATTTATTCTGCTGACCATGGAAACATTGGACTGATCATTAACTTACAATAATTCAACAAACAGTTTACTTTTGTGAACATATTGACCGTTTTATCGTGTTTTCTTTAGTTAAACAGCAATTTAGTATTTTTGTATCGTAAGTTGATGCAAGATGTAAGCCCTGTGCTGTCTGCTCAGCTCTATGGAGGCAAACCAGCCCCGAATGATTTTGATATAAGGCCTATAGTCGTTGTAGAGGCACAAATCGTATACGTGCATAATAATAGCAATCTTCAAAATTATATCAACCTCCTAGTATATACCGTCGAAATACTGATCAGAAATGCATTACTTTACCCTTTGAACGAAGTCCAGTTACTCACTATTTTCGTCATCTCGTACGTTTGCAAGGGGAGGCGATCGAAGGCTGTTTACATTGCTGCCAACGTTCCATTCTTTTTTGCATTTGACAAGATTGCTTTAATCTCTGTTTGCACAAAAAAGTAGTCTGAATAAATTAAAGATTATTTCTTTACGCATAATTTTTGTTAGCACTAATTCAGTCAAAAACGACATTAAACAACTGTAAGTTAAACAGTTAATATGTAGACCTTCAAATCTGACCCAGCAGACAGGCTATCTAATCGTGTATTTGCCAATTCTATGGTTTCTATATGAAAGACAGCCGCTGAGGTTGATCACAGTTCAGGACTTTGAACATGTACTGCTCAAACGCCAATTTCATCTGAATCTTCTCCGTATTTTCACTAGTTCTGCCTTGTCACATTACCTCGCAAACTGTATAACTATCGGTTTACGGCATTGACTGGCTGCATTGACTGGTCCTTCCAGTATCTTCATTGCGCGCAGATAAACCAAGTAAGTATTTGACAAGGGGACGGGCATAAATCGTGCATCTGCACTTCAAAATCATAAAAATGCTTCAATCAGATTTCAGCACCACAGTGTAGTAATTATGCCTATTTATGACTTAAGTGTAAACTAACGAGTTACTTCATGGGCAATCCGTAAAGAACATAAAAATTTAATAGTTTTTCCCACTCTCCTGTAAAGTTATCCGTTTTGCAATTATATGGCTTGTACACCACAGCTACAATATCAAGCTTCTACATTTCTACAAAACAGGATGTGAATATCTCCAGATCTTTGATGTAGTATCTTGCCTGTGATGTTGTGCATAAAATACAGCAGTAGATCAAACGTATTCAATATGGCGAGTACAATACAATAAATCCCGATAGAGGAGAGTGTGGTGCATCAATTCTTTAAGGCAGATTTTGAATAAAGCTGTAGGATGAAAATAAAGTGTTAGTGTCTAGCCGTTCTAGAAACTCATTGTAGAAAGAGCGTAGCACCCGACCAACCAGTGGCCATTCATTAAATGCTTTGGATGGAGTAATATTATATAGAGGATGAAAGGTGCAGGCAAAAATAAGTTATAATTATCGAGGCATAAATGTAATGTTGAGTTTTTGTTTGTTTGTTTGCTTGTTTGTTTTCAGTTGGCAATATATTTTATTAAGCAGCTGAACGTCCGGGTGTCAGAAGTTCTCTGTTGGTTTCCGCTTCAAGCAGAACTTTAATGGTTGGAATCATACTAGACTGAAGCCATTCAGTCAAGTGAAGGAAAAGAATCCGGACAAAATGAAAGGAAAGTGCAATCCGGTAAGAAGTTAAATTTAATTGTAAATAAGAAATGACATTTACTTTATATTTCACGCTGCGTTTTTAATTGTTCTTTCTCGAAGAGTAAAAAAATAACAGGTAAATGTGACATTTACAATACCAGTAATAACAACAACTAAAACAGCAACGAATAAAGAAATGAAAAGCTTAACCAAATTATTTTCAGATTTTTATAAACTGTTGCTACGCGGTTATCAACGTTGAATATTATTTTGTTTTGTAATTTGACACAATATCCTATTTATGTTTCCCGTCTGTCATTTCCTTCTAAAACTTCTAGTGAAGTTCTAGTCTCATTTTTGAACATCTTATATTAAAATGAGACGTATACAATCAATTATCACTGATAGTGTTCATTTAGTGGCGTCTTTTTTTTTTCTCTCTCTCTCTTTAAATTTAATCTACATTCTTCAAAAGTTGAAAATGTTAAAGATTGTACTGATGCTGACTTAGACTTGACTGATAGTCTCGCTTATTTTTTTTTTTTCAGTCTCCTTTTATCAATTTTCTCAAGACAGACCGAACAGGCAGTAAATAAATAGATAGACTGATTAGTTGTCAGCGACATGCATTGTAATAAGCTCTCTTCTTTTTGCTCATCAGACACTATCCGTGGTATTTATACAGATTTTCCTACTCTGCCTGCATTATATAGGTGAGGAGAGAACTGTGTCGATCTTTGAAAACCTAAGTGTCATAGTTTGAGAAAATAACAATTGCATGGATGCTTTCTACGAAAATTAACCCTATCATGAGTAATGACCATGCCTTAGCTCACTATGTGTGAAATTAATACTGAGGACAGTTTAATCTCATGGATCGAATTGCACTTTTTTTTTGTCTTTTTATTATAATTGACAGTGATTGTCACGAGTACTCAGTGTTGGGTTGATGTGGTCGTGACTTATAATTGGCAATCAGGCGGTGGATGTGGACGAGACTCACACAATAGCGGAGAAATGAAAAAAAGAGTCCTCCAAGTTGAATAATAACACAGAATTTAATCCAGGTGATCGGCTATATTACACATATACAATAAAGTACAGGCGCAGGACACGCATAGGGCATCTACTGTCTAAAGCTCGTACGTATCGCTCTTGTTGAACTCTACACACATTCCAGACACCTCCCTCTCATTGACTGGGCTCTGTATTTATACACACATCAGCCATCGAGAAGCTTCCTTCTAGTACTTTCTCCACACGACTGGTGTGTCACGTGCTTTAGCACACACGCATATAAGGTCAGGCGGGGAACACACTGGAATGTACTCGATCTCTCCTGATCCCGCGCTATAAATAGCTACATGAATATGCATATGGCCTCTCGTGTGCGCACTGCACAACATGATTCGTTACAGTGATACTCACGACAGTCAGGCTTTAAGGGATCGGTGTTGATGTTTAACTCTATTTTTTTTCGCATACTAAGAGAAAAAGAAGAGACTATGAGATATGAATGAAAAAAAAAAAAAAAAGAGGAGAGCGAAAGAGTCACTGAAATCAAAAGAACAAGAATGGCAGAAAATGAAACAGGGAAAGACAGGAGATTACATGTGAGAATGAACGAGAGAAAAATGAAACAGAGAATGGAGAAAGAGATAGAAAAGGAGGAAACACAGAGAGAGAGAGAGAGAGAGAAAGAGAGAGAGAGAGAGAACATTACAATATAAAGAAACAAACATAGATCAAAAGATGGACAAGCAGATCCAAATGGAAAAATACATGATTAAAAAATTCCAAACAAAGAAACATTCGTCAAAAACAAGAAACATTTGAAACAGTAGCAAAGTAAAGATCTCAAATCCATTCTCGCCCTTGTAGGAAAAGAGTCATTCGAAAACAAAACAATATCAAGATTATCAAGATTATCACATTGTTTCGATACAATTTTCATAATATTGTGCTTAACTGCCTTCAGTTTTCTCAGATAATCGATCTAGCTCGATAGATAAATAAGAAAATAATTTTATTGGAATGTTAGATAAATGAATAATCAATGAACATAAATAATTATATAAATATATATGAATACACAAGTGAGTTCGAATGAAAAAATGAATGAATGAATACATGAATGAATGAATAAAGGAATGAATGAATACATGAATGAATGAATGAATGAATGAATGAATGAATGAATGAATGAATGAATGAATGAACGAATGATGAATGGATGACTGTAAGTTACTTCCAAGCAGGCACGCTGAATGTTCCTGCACATCTTTTAATCAACTGTTTATTTCCGTGTAAATGATGTCGTTTATGTCCACAAGTAATCCAGTTTTGGCGATGCACTTTCGGCAAAATATCAAAAACGGATGTTATTTTGACTCAGTTTGAAGATCATTACGGCGTGCAATCATCTGAGAAGCCACACGATAAAATCTGACTCGCCAAAGTTTGAGTATATTATGGAATTATTTGTGTCACTGTCAAGACTACTCATTTCTCTTTGTGTGTGAGAAAAATGTTTTGCTATATAAAACTATGAAATAAAAAGTAACATCTGACAGGAACGCGATGACCCCGTGGGTCGCCGCAAAACTGCATACACATCAATTTCTTGATATTGTTATACATTTTTGATATCCCAAATTTTTATATAT